>CAEFZP010002804.1:0-83817 GCA_903064625.1 Mallotus villosus | reverse complement strand
TCTCTGCCCTGCATGCATGCAAATGGACGGCTGGCTATTGTACCAGTTGAAGTGATATCTTTGGTGTGCATAGTTAATAAAAAGCATAGTTAAATTAAAACAATGGCGCGGACCGCTTGCACCGTGTAGATAATCCAGCTTTGTGGCTGTCTTGGTGTTGTTTTAGCAGGTGTTTGTCATGGAGCTAAAGGACGCGCGTAAAGGTTCTTAAGGGGTGGGCTGCAGCGGCAAAACAGCATCTGTTTCTTGTGTTTGGCCCAAAGTCCCTGTGTTGTTCGGTTGTATGTAGGAACCAGTGGTCTAACTGATGTGTTTGTATTTGTGTGGTGTGCTTGTGAGTGTGCGTGTGCTGGTGTGAGTGCTGTGACGTGTGTTCGTGTGCGTGTGCTGTGTGCATGTGTGTGTGTGTGTGTGTGTGTGTGAGTTGTGTGTGCAGTTGTAACACGCTGCCCAGCAGTGCGACGACTCTGAAGAACTCCAGGCTGGTGTGGTGAGAGAGGACGACGGCCGTCTGCATCATGTGTCCCTCCGAGCCATCATGAACTACCAGGTGACCCTCTCGCTCACTCTGCAACCTGACCCTCACCTCTCTCTCTTCACCCTGACCCGAACTCTCTACTCTCTCTCTCTCTCTCTCTCTCTCTCTGCACCCATACTGTACACACACACCACACAGAATCACACCCACGACTCACACACTAGAAACCCACTCACACACAGAACCACACCTCACATCACTCACACACAAAACACACACACAAAAACATCACACAACAGAATCACACACAGAAACACACACCGCGCACAGAACACACACTCACACAAACCCACACTCACACACAGAATCACACACAGAAGAAACACACACTCACAAACACACACACACACCCACAACAGCCATTCATCTTCAGTGCCAGATGTCATTCTTGTCCATCCCTGCCATGTTTGCTCTGACTCTAACTCTAACTCCATAACTTCTCAAGTGTGTTGTATGATGTATAAACGGAGCGTTATATTAAACTGTCCTGTTCTCTCTCTCCATCCCTCCTGTCATGTATTCCAGTATGGCTTTCAACATGGTCATGATGTCGCACCTCATGCTGTGACTGAAATGCACTTAGTCTCAACACTAAGAGAACCCTAGGCAGTTCTCGTGGTGTCTGCCTGGGATGTGAGTCTGGTCTAGTGAGGCTGGGCCTCATGAGGCTGATGTGGACGGCCGGGGTGGAGGCAGGTGTGAGGCTGGGGTGGTGCCGGGCTAGATGCTGGTGGTATAGGCTGGCCCTGTAGTTTATTATCAGCAGGTGAGAGGCTGGGGTAGACACAACACACACACACACACACACACACTAGCAGATCTTATGAGTTGTAATTATCTATGTTATATTGATGTTCTACCTTGTTTTATAATCTTAACTGTAACCTAAGGTCTGTTTTCGGATGAAAGGTGCGTAGAAATAAATGTATTATTATAATATTACACACACACACACACGTACAGACCCATGTGTTCAGGCTTCATTGGGCCAGACAGCCAGCCAGCCAGACAGCCAGCCAGCCAGCTTACCTAGCCAGTCAGTCAGCCTGCCAACCAGTCTTAACAGGGCTGTCAGCCAACCAGTTAGCCAACAGTCAGCCAGTCAGCCAAAGTCTTAACAAATCAGTCAGCCAGCCAGTCTTAACAATCAGCCAGTCAGTCAGTCAATCTTAACAAGCCTGTCTGTCTTAACAGGCCTGGCAGTCAGTCAGCCAACAAGTCAGCCAACAATCAGCCAGCCAGTCTTAACAAGTCATCAGCCAGCCATCTTAATAGGCCTATCGGGGTTGTGTGATATATATGTCATACGATGTCTTCAGAAACCTGCATGAATTCATGTATCTCAGGGGCGTGTACTGCGTAGCAGGTTTTGGGTTAGCGAGATCATGTCAGGTTTATCCCTGCTGGGTCACCACCCCTATCAGGTAGATTGCCATGGTAACTCATGCTGTTCCGAACATGTTTATGTTATAGATAACAGATATCAACACGTATGAAAGCTCAACCTACTGACAACCAATCATCTTGGAAAAGGGCTCAATCGTGAAGTGTAGTGTTCATGAGAGTTTTTAGAGACACTTTGGCTTTTCCCAACGAGTATCTGTGTAGCTATGTAGCCACCGATATCCTCCTAAAACAGGAACTGATTAAGCACCAAAGCCTTGTACTGTTGACTATAAGATTGCAAGTCAGTCTATTTTACAGTTTTGAATCATGTTTTTATAAACTTCTTATTTGCTCTCACCGACCCTTGTAACTGTGTAATCTTACACACATGAGAATAACACATAAGAAACACATACACATGGAATTCACACTCGTGCCTTCATGATGGGTCAGTCATCTTTATAACATATGAACACATTCACACAGTTGGCCCTTCCTTTTCCAGCTGTCCTTCCTGTCTTTGGCAACAGTGTTGCTTTTAGCCGTCATTATATTGTTAATTCTTCATAAATGTTTAATACTAATACAATAATGTCCTCATCTTGTGTACAATGTGTGTGGCCCTGGTAGACCTTGTTCATGTTTGCGATCAGTCACATGGAGCTAACACCGCTCTTATGTGAACGTGCTCATGGCTAGAAAAAAGAAATTATGACAATATCAATGGAAATACAGTTATTGACTCTCTGGGTTAATCAGAGCAAGAATGGTCAAAGTAAGGTTAAATGAAATATATATTTAATAACATTGCAAATTAATGAATCAATTACAAGGCAAACATTTTACAAAATGAAAGTTTTTAAATCATACTACCATGATTATTGGAAACCAGAGATAGAAGCCAGAGGTGAGGAAGGAAGAGTTAGGACAAGCCAGAGCTGAGGAGAAGGTCTCAGGAGATGAAGAATCCACAGAACAATGCTTCACCATTCCCTTTATACACAAGAACAACCAATCACGACATATCTTGACCCTTCTTAAATCAACATATGACAGGTGAGGACGGGTGACATGAGGTGGTGAGATCCACCCAAGCAGAGACTCCGTCCAGCAACTCCTTACACAAACACAAACACACACAGACGTATCTAAAGGATCCATTTATGGACCTGCATTAAATCCTTAGATTAGATAGAAGCTATGACATTATCAGCCCTTTATGCTGAGTCATTATAAACCTGCTCCATCCCCTGTCATGATAGTGAGACATACTACCGCGAGGTCCTACAGACTCCATGGTGGTTTAGTTCTGTCGGGTAGGGTAGAACATATGAGAGGGGGCTTTATATGGGACATGAGATGTGGGTATGTACTGTAGCTGATGCTGTTTGCTGTCTGACCTTCCTCCACCCTCAGAACCAAAGCTCTGGTGCTGAGCTTCTGGCAGCCGTGGTGCCTGGTGAGGGGAGGACACGAAATCATCCTCTCTGCCTTCTCGACAACTTAAGGAGGTACCAGGCAGCATGTGTTGTGTGTGTGTGTGTGGGGAGGGGGATGGTGATTTACGTGTGTAAATGCATTGTGTGCAGTGAGATGATAGTGGGTTGTGTTTGCAGGTGAAGATGTGAGGGTGGGGTGTGTTGCAGGTGTGCTCTTGAGGACCAGAGATTGAGAAGCTGATGACACTTCAAACGAGGACAACACAATCGACTCATGGTACATTCAGACAAGCACACTCAATGGCGCCCCTACTCATCAACAAGTTACTATTCGACAGTTGCAAAAGTTTCAAACAGAAATAGGTTGTAAGGAAGGAGTGCCAAGAGATAGATAGTAGACAGGAGGAAGGAGACAAGTGGCAGAGTGGGTAGGGAACCGGGACCAGGGGTGTGAGAGGGAGGACAACTCACCAGTAAAGGGATGAGCCCGCTAGAGCACAGAGCGCGTTTCAGAAAGAGAGGAGAGAAAGAGAGAGAGACGAGAGAAAGCAAGGAAATAGATACGAGAGAGAGAGTAGGAGAGAAAGCGCGAGAAGTAGAGAGAGAGAGCGAGCGCAGAGCGCGAGCGCGCGAGAGCGAGCGCGAGCAGAGCGATGAGCAAGAAAGAAAGATGGAGAGAGAGATTGAGACAGATGCGAGAGATGAGAGAGAAGAGAGATGAGAGAGAGAAGGATAGAAAAGAAGAAGAAAACAGAGCCAGAATAGAAAGATGAGGAGAGCCGGAGAGCGAGCGAGAGAGAATCAGAAGAGACAGAGAACGCGAAAGCGAGATCCGCGAGAGATGAGGAAACGAAGGACACGGCGCACGAGAGAAGCAGCAAGAGAAAGGAGAGAGGCACGAGAAATGACGAAGCGGGAAAGAGGGAGAGAAGGAGAGCGTAGAGAGAGCAGACGAGACAGAGAAAGAGACAAGAGAAGAGAGAAAGATCGAGAAAGAGAGAGCGAGAAAGGAGAGAGAGAGAGTCGAGAGCGAGAGAGAGAGAGAGGAGAGAGAGAGAGAGGAAGACGGAAAGGAGAGCAGGAGGAAGGAAGCAGAGAGAGGACAGGAGAGAAGAGATGGAGAGAGGAGGAGAAGGGGCGAGACAGAGACGAGAAGGAGAACGAGCGCTGGAGGGAGGAAAGAGCAGCGACAGAGACAGCAGATCGTACGACATGCAAGTAGCGCTATCCCTCTGCTCTCATTACCTCTCTGCTCAATCCTCTCTACTCTAATGCGCGCGAGCTCTCTCAGCTCATCTCGCGCTCTCTCTAGTGCGCTGTAGCCCGCAGCCCTCTGCTCACTCCCTCCCGCACACATTCTTCTGCTGATTGCTTGGAGCACCCAGCAGATGCTGTGTGTGTTTGAATAGGCCTTGTGTGCCACAGGTCACAAGTTCTCCCCCAGCTGTTGGGTCTCAGCCAGGCATCTGACACGAGCATGAGAGCACACACACACACCACAACACACACCACACACACACACAGACACCACACACACACACAAACCACACACACACACACACACACACCACACACACCACACACACACCACACACACACAGCGGTCAGAGCTGGGCTGACGTTGAGCTTCGCAAGGAAGTCCATTAAGCCCGTATTAGACGTGTGATGATGGAGATGTCACATTAACCAGCGGGAGAGGTCTCTGTACGTGGACCCCACCCAGATACACCGCTCTCAGAGAGAAGTACATCAGATAGTATCCAGATGAACATCCAGCCAGGAAGCAGTCAGTCAAAGTGTGTGTGAGGGTGGTGTGGGTGGTGTGTGTGAGGGGTGTGTGTGTGGGTGTGAGGGTGTGTGTGTGTGAGGTGTGGCTGTGTGTGTGTGTGAGTGTGTGTGTGAGGTGTGTGTGTGTGTGTGTGAGGTTGTTAGACCAGTGGGTCCCCAGGCTCATGTGGAGGACTGCTCCCTAGGTGGCCCGTATGCAGTTCATCATCTCTCTCTCTCTCTCTCTCTCTCTCTCTCTCTCCCCTCTCTCTCTCTATCTCTCCCTCGTCTATCTTCTCTCCCTCCCTCCCTAGGTGGCCTGTATGCAGTTCATCAACATCGTGGTCCACTCAGTGGAGGACATGAACTTCAGAGTCCATCTGCAGTACAACTTCACCAAGCTGTGTCTTGATGAGTACCTAGACGTGAGCAGATATACAAGCATACATACACAACACCACACAACATACACACAACACAGTACATACATGACATACATACACACACACACACACACACACACACACACACACACACATACATACATACATACATACATACACACACACATACACACATACATACACACACACACACATTTACATTACATTACAATTATTCATTTAGCAGTCGCTTTTATCCAAAGCGACTTCCAAAAGAGAGCTTTACAAAAAGTGCATAGGTCACTGATCATAACACCGAAATAGCCCCCAAAACATGAAGCATACATTGTGAAGAGCAAATAAGTGCCAATGGGTAGAACCAGAAGAGCATGTAGTTAAACATCAAACAAATCTTTCTTAAGTACCGTGTGTACTCCCGGATCAGCTCCGGTGGTGTCTTGAAGGTGGGGTCAGTGTCTCTGATGGAGTCAGTTGTCTCTGATGGAGGTGGGGGTCAGTGTCTCTGATGAAGGTGGGGTCAGTGCTCTGATGGAGGTGGGGTCAGGTCTCTGATGAAGTGGGGTCAGCGTCTCTGATGGAGGGGGGGTCAGTGTCTAGATGAAGTGGGGTCAGGTCTCTGATGGAGGTGGGGTCAGTGTCGCTGAGTGGAGGTGGGGGTCAGTGGGTAGTGATGGACACGGTGGGGGGTCAGTGTCGGATGGATGTCAGTAGGTGTAGTGATGGGGTATTTCTGTGGGTGGCGTCAGTGTCTCTGATGGAGGTGGGGTCAGTGTCTATGATGAAGGGGGTCAGTGTCTCTGATGGAGGTGGTGGTAGTGTCTTGATGGAGGTGGGGAGATGATTCCACCATTGGGGGGCCAGGCAGGAGCTTGGGGTTGGGAGCGGGTGCTCTTGAGAGGTGGGCCCACCAGACGGTTGTCAGAAGAAGACCGTAGGTGGTGGATGGGGGGTGTAAGGCTGGAGGAGAGACTGGATGTATTCCGGTGCAGTCCCGTTCACCGCTCGGAAGGTCAGTACCAGGGTCTTGAATCTGATGCGGGCTGTGATGGGAAGCCAGTGGAGGAAGATGTTTGGGGATATCTCATTGTTATGATCGGTGACCTATGCACTTTTGTAAAGCTCTCTTTTGGAAGTCGCTTTGGATAAAAGCGTCTGCTAAATGAATAAATGAAAATGTAATGTACATACATACATACATACATACATACATACATACATACATACATACACAAACACCTCCACATATTGTTCTCCTGGCTGGAGAGAGAGAGTTTGTCTGCTCTCCTCTTAGATGAACTGAACTGGAAACATCTCTTCTCCTTTTCTGGTGTGCATGTGTGTGTGTGTGTGTGTGTGTGTGTGTGTGTGTGGTGTGTGTGTGTGTGTGGTGTGGCATGTGTGTGTGTGTGTGTGCACTGCATGTGTGTGTGTGTGTGTGTGCCTGAATGTGTGTGTGTGTGTGTGCCTGCATGTGTGTGTGTGTGTGAGTGTGTGTGTGTGCCTGCATGTGTTTGTGTTTGTGCGTGTGTGTGTGTGTGCACTGCATGTGTGTGTGCGTGTGTGTGTGTGTGGTGTGCATGCATGTGTGTGGTGTGTGTGTGGGAATGCATGTGTGTGTGTGTGGTGTGCGTGTGTGGTGTGTGTGCTGAATGTGTGTGTGTGTGTGCGTGTGGTGTGTGCCTGAAGGTGTGTGTGGGTGTGGGTGTGCATGCATGGGTGTGAGTGTGTGTGTGTGTGTGCCTGCATGTGTGCGTGTGGGTGTGTGTGTGTGCCTGCATGTGTGTGGTGTGTGTGTGTGTGTGCCTGCATGTGTGTGTGTGTGTGCCTGCATGTGTGTGTGTGCCTGCATGTGTGTGTGTTTGTTTGTGTGTGTGCGTGCGTGTAGAAGCTGAAAACACACAGAGAGTGACAAGCTGCAGGTGCAGATCCAGGCCTACCTGGACAACGTGTTGATGTTGGCGCTCTGCTGGAGGACGCAGAGACCAAGAACGCAGCGATGGAACGCGTGGAGGAGCTGGAGGAGAATGTGTCACACGTGA
Source organism: Mallotus villosus (assembly GCA_903064625.1). Classification (NCBI taxonomy): domain Eukaryota; kingdom Metazoa; phylum Chordata; class Actinopteri; order Osmeriformes; family Salangidae; genus Mallotus; species Mallotus villosus. Next base: position 76,244 of record CAEFZP010002804.1, on the reverse strand, counting down.
GACAAACACAACAGACGCTGCTATGTCATCGGGAAGAAAGAGAGAGAAGAGAGAAAAAGGAGAGAGAGAAAGAAAGGGAGAGAGAGAAAGAAAGAGAGAAAAAGAGAGCGAGACGAAAGAAAGAGAGAGCAAGACAAAAGAAACGAAAGAGTAAAGACTACAGCGCATAACGACAGATCCTCCCACTCACCTCCTCTCTCTCCCCATCCCTACCTCTCTCTCCCCCTCCCTCTCTCTCCCCCCTCCCCCCTCACTGCAGTGATGATATGAGATCTGTGTAGACCACGACTGACCTGACCTCTGACCTGATCCCTGTCCTACTGACCTCTGACCTGATCCCTGTCCTACTGACCTCTGACCTGATCCCTGTCTACTGACCTCTGACCTGATCCCTGTCCTACTGACCTCTGACCTGATCCCTGTCCTACTGACCTCTGACCTGATCCCTGTCCTACTGACCTCTGACCTGGTGTCCCAGATGACAGAGAAGCTGCTGGACACGGAGAACGAGGCCATGGCTAAGATTGTGGAGTTGGAGAAACAGCTGATGCAGAGAAACAATGACCTGGAGAGCATTAGGGTTAGCTCCTCTTCTCCTCACAGCTGGAACCCATGGATGGATGGAGGGATGGATGGTGGATGGATGGATGGATGGATATATAGACTGATTGATTGACTAAATTGTGGATTGATAGCCTTCTCACCATACACCTCCCCCCTCCCACACACACACACGCCCTGCAGGAAGTGTACAAAGACGCCAGCTCACAGGTGCACACGCTGCGCCGCATGGTGAAGGAGAAGGACGAGGCCATCCAGAAGCAGGGCGACCTGGAGAAGAAGATCCAGGCACTGGAGATGCAGAAGAACCCTGGAGAATTCCTGGCCTCGCCTACCTCGGCCCCCACCCTGCTCCCGGGAGGGGAGGGGGGGCACAGGCATGTCCAATGGCACTGGCCACAACAACGTTGGGGTGGTCCCAGGGGTGCCCTCGCTGCCCCCTCCCCCCGTCGCTGCTGGGTCAGGTAAGCAGAGCTCTCAACCAATCACCGAGTGTGTTACTGAATAGTCAGGGCTTCCTTAGTTCAGGCCTTGCCCTGTGATTGGTGTACTGTTACTGTAACTGCAGTGGAGTTTGGAGCATGTCGCAGAAAGATCGACTCAACCTCTCTCTCCCTTTCCCTCTCCCTCTATACCTCTCTCTCTCTCTCTCTCTCACCGTGCTTCCTGTCTCTCCATACCCTCTCTCTCTCTCTCATATCTCTCTCCCTGTCTTCCTGTCTATCATCCATCTCTCTATCTCTATCTCTCTCTCATGTCTTCTGTCTCTCATCTCTCTCTCTCTCTCTCTCTCTCTCTCTCTCTCTCTCTCTCTCCTCTCTCTCTCTCTCTCTCTCCCTGTCTTCCTGTCTCTCCATCCCTCTCTCTCTCTCTCTCTCTCTCTGATACACACATACACACACACACATCCTGTGTCAGCTCTCCTGTTGGGTCATGTGGTGATGTGTATCCCCTCCTCTCTTCCAGTACCAAATGGTCTGACAGCCATTCCCCCTCCTCCCCCTCCTCCCCCCCCTCCCCCGTTGCCCCGCCATCATGTCGGGCCCCCAACCCCCTCCACCCCCCCCGCCACCCCCCGCGGCCCCCCCCCTGCCAGGCTGCGGTTCTCCCACCGTCATCTTTAACTCGGGGTTAGCAGGTAAGGTCAACTCGCCCGGAGCCCAGCCTCCGAGTCCCGCATGGATGTGTGTCTGTGCTTCTGTGTGTGTCTGTGCCAAGGTATTGTGTGTGTGTGTGTGTGTGTCTGTGCCCCTGTGAATGTGTGTCTGTGTGTGTGGGTAAGAATGATGAATCACATTATCGTAGAAAATGAAAGATGGGTCTCAGATTGGTCCGTGTACTTTGCGGCCAAGAGATTTTAGTTTTGAAATGAGAAAACCAAAATCGGGAAACAAGCTGTTTCCTGACTACCATTTAAAAGTGGAAAACAAAAAACGGATAACAGCCCATTTTCTGTTTTGATAATGGAAAACGGAAAACGAAAAAAACGACCCGTTATATGATTTTCTTTGATGTGCTTAAACATGGAAATCAGGAATTAAAATTGTGTGTGGAAATCATCTTTCTCAATTTTGCGTAGATTTCTATGTTGTGACCTGGAAGTTGAGATGCTCCCACGAGCTTGACAGTCATGATAAAATTGCTAGCAGAGTAATCGAGCCTCAATGCAAAAAAAAGCATGGTTCCAGAGTCTCATCATCCACCTCACTAAATACACAGTAAAAGGTCTATATCGTCCACCTCACTAAAAGGTCTACATCAAATTTCAATATTTTTCTAAGAAAGTCAGCGACCGAATATATTTTATAAATTATTTAAAAGTGAGTCCCTTTGACATTTGGGGAAATGGGCCATTTAATTAATTTAAAATGTGTTTTTTTCTATGGACAATGCAACCATATTCGGAACCTGTACACACAATTCTCTGTTATAATCGTCACTTATAATAAGTGTCACTAATATATTTATTATTACTTTTACTGTCAAATAAAGTACAATCATTAATAACTAAAGTTGGTAAGGGTCTTATTCTTGCATAACAATGTGCTTTCAACTAACTGTAATAATGGTATATTGCATTACAGATCTTGTTGTATTCTATATAAGTACAGTTTTAATTATATTTGTCTAAGAAAGCTTTATATTCCAAAAAGTTAGCATCTATAACATCATTCATAAACACAATGCCCTTCATACCGATCATATTTAAACAATGATTTCCTTTTGATTACAATGATCCTATTGTTCCATAAGGTGGATCCATGGGGGAGAAAAGTTATGGGTGAATATCATTTTCCAATATTGGAGAATTTGTTTGTGGAAGTTTGATAATTAACAGGAATTTTGGTCACTTCAAAATCACATTGCAAAAAAAAGCAATCCCTCCTATAAAATAGTAGGTATGTGAAACCACGTATAATCTGGTTGTGATAGATATGTTTTCAACGAGTTAATCTTAAAGGTCTCTAAAACATTGATTCAAAGTCCAAGGCTTTGATACCACCCATATCATAATATTTAACGAGCTGTCACCCAAGCATGGTCATTCCCCCGGTAGTCATCATGCGTCGTCTTTATTGCTCGATTGCTCTAACTATCCTTGCCCAGCTAACACAGTTACGTTGCCCTTCCGTTGCCGCAACGTCATTCGCTGACCAAACTTTCGTCGCCGCAACGTCTTTTGGCGAGGTTGCGGCAACGTGAGAAGTGAAAGACGCCCTGAGGTAACGGCAACGTCATTTGGTGACATTGCCAGTCCATAACCGCGACGTTGTCGCGACGTCATTTTTCCGACGTTGCGGCAACGTGAGAAGTGAAAGACGCCCTGAGGTAACGGCAACGTCATTTGGTGACATTGCCAGTCCATAACCGCGACGTTGTCGCGACGTCATTTTTCCGACGTTGCGGCAACGTGAGAAGTGAAAGACGCCCTGAGGTAACGGCAACGTCATTTGGTGACATTGCCAGTCCATAACCGCGACGTTGTCGCAACGTCATTTTGCCGACGTTGCGGCAACGTGAGAAGTGAAAGACGCCCTGAGGTAACGGCAACGTCATTTTGTGACATTGCCAGTCCGTAACCGCGACGTCGTCGCAACGTAATTTCCCGACGTTGCCAGTCCGTAACCGCGACCTCCTAGCAACGTAATTTCCCGACGTTGCCAGTCTGTAACCGCGACCTCCTAGCAACGTAATTTCCCGACGTTGCCAGTCTGTAACCGCGACCTCCTAGCAACGTTGTTTTGTGACGTTGCCAGTCCGTAACCGCGACCTCCTAGCAACGTAATTTTGTGACGTTGCCAGTCCGTAACTGCGACGTTAATTAAGTAACCTATATTTCTAATTTCTAGGCTACTGCTTATATTGGGGCGGTTCATATGCAGACCTCATTTGCCCAAAATGCTTCTTGTTCTTGTATTTAATAGGCTAGCCTACATGGTAGCCAACTTTAGGACTATGTTTGTGTGATGTGTAGCCTAACTCAAGCTAATCATAAACGAGGCAGCATTTCCATGTAACATTCAGTCATTTTATTTCAAACAAAGTGCCAAACAGTGAATTAAAATCTTCTGCCAGTCTCCGCTACAGGTCCTGTCTGTTGGCCCTGACAATGAAGCACAAAATAAGTTAGTGACCTATCAACATCATTTGTCACATAACCATGTGAAAGGTTGGATATGGAAGCTGCAATCATGATTCATTTACCTGGCTTGTTTTGAATGGGCTGTGTTTGGGCCACCTGTAGGTCCATCACTTGCACCTCTTCAGTGTGTCTGCCCTGTAGTCGCCTGCATAGGAGAGCCTCTTGCTGGTTCTCCTCCAATGCCTCCATCTTCCTGTAATGTGTCTGTCATTAATGACAAGTAAAACAAGTTAACAAGAGTTTGCATTATTGGCATACACTGTGGTTCTTCTAGATTAGCTGTAATATTGCTGTAAATATTGCTGTTTTTACCTTGAATTGTTGTATACAAAGCATTAGTATGACAACATTTGTTGTTTTGACAAATATGTATCCCCCCCACCACGATCAGAACAACTTAGGTATGCCTTACAATGAGTTGACAATACTATTGAAAAGCTTTGAGTATTTTTTGGAGGGTCTTATATTTGCACTTGCCTGGCTGCCAGCCTGGTTTTCCTGGACCCCCATGGGTTCCCCTCCACCAGACCAGAGTTGACTCCTACATCTGGTGATGCAAAAGTTTCAAGTCATGCATTTGCTTCAAAACATAGCCTTTAGGGTTGCCATGGCTCATACAATTATTGTCACTGTTATAAACGGTCATTCATTACCCTCATTTCCCAGGGACACGTGCTAACAGTCCGGGGTGTCTTTGAAGAACTTCTCGACTGGATGCGACGAATTAGCACTGCATGAAACTGTAAAGGAGCAAGAGGCAAACCAATTAATTGAACAATTCGAGCTAAGCTTGCCTCTATGTAGCCTTTTGCATTAGCGTTACCTATCTTAGCTAGATTAAAACAATATGGCACTAGCTAAATTAGCTAAGCAGAGCTAGCATTGTGAGGAGCATCGGCCAACTTGGCATGTGTTAGCTAATGTAACGCTAATGTTATGCTAACTATTTTAACTATAATAGTAATATAGAAGCATTTTGTAACACAATTAATTAAGGTGATTTTGAATTAGACGGCTCAAACATGATAAAGTCCTTACTAAAGAGCGACAACGCCGTTTTATATAGGTTAGATATGTACCTAGTGCATTCCATGACCGACTGTGTGGCCGACCGTGTGATCAGCCACGCTAGCTACAAACAAAGAAAAATGAGGGCTAAGCTATTTTGGAACAAGTTTTTCTAACAGTTCTGAACGTTTATGTTCACTGATAATTTTATGGGTGATTTGTGAGCCGCTAAACTTTGATATACGCATTTCAAACATAACTTTGTGGAGGCTTTAGACTACGTTTGTTATTTTACCTGAGAGAGCTATGTAGCTAGCTAGCGAAATCCTAACACAAACAAAGTGAATCTGATAGCAAATAATCATGCTAAATAGCCTACATTTCAAACCTTTAAGTAATAACATGCCCCATTCAATTTCTGCAAATACATTTACTTAAAACTATTTCTGTAAAGAATACTCACCTTTGAATTTAGCCGGTGGGGTGAAAGCCGACGCATGAAACGCAGTCTCTTGGAAATTTGTGAAAACCCCTGCTTCAGCGAGTCGGACATGCACACATCGTTGGGTCCGACTGTTAACCAATGCTTTCCTAACTTGAACATTGTAGTAAGCCCTTTCACACAAAAATCAGTAAAGCTATTTAGAACAACCAATTTTATCTAGTTGATATGGCAAATGAACATGCAAAGATCAACGCCAAAACTCCCCCTAGCGAGGACGTCCATGACGCTCTGAGGGATTTAGCTGCCTCTCCGAAAACACGCGTGACTGCCAGGCTGTAGAAGAACATTCGTTTAGCAGCGTTCTGGGAGATAGCTAGCTAGGCTAACTTGAAATGCCAGAAGCAAAGAAGCCAGAGTGATAACTATTTACCGGTAGCCTACTCATTTAACATTGTCATACAAAACAACATTGTATGTACAATATCATATATGCTGATATTATTAAGTAGGCTACATATATTTTCGGAAACAGTAGTCCAGCAGTGCCCGGGCGACATGCGACACATACGACAGCGGTCTGTGATACATCTGTTTTCAATTGTTAAAATAACCATGAAATAAATGTTTGTTTTGGTATTTATTAGACATGACATTGCAAGTCAACGATTTGTAATGCCACAAGCAAAGAGGCTATGGTGATAGCTAACTATTTACTCATTTAACAGTGTGATATGAAACACAATTTTGAAATGTAGGCAGCTAAAATATGATAGCTCTACTGTACGCTGATATTAGAGCTAAGCTAGTGTTACGGTCGTCGTTCGTCTAGGTGAACAAATAAGGCTAACACACAGCGCTAACAGCGGCGGGCCCCGACCGGTGGTAAAAGTAGGGAAAAGGTCTCTTACCCGCTTGCCAAGTACAGGCTACTCCCTCCCCGTCTCCTGGACAGCCCACGCAGCCGTTTGTGTGGCGGACAGCTCGCACGCGGTTGGTCGTCGTTTAGGTTTGGATATCCAGTGCAAGGCGCGGTGGCACACCAAGAGTGTGTGGGTGGTAGGACGTTGGGGACAACCGGTCGATAGCAAGGTGGAGGTAGCTATGACCACTTCGGAGGTTCCCCCTTGCTACCGCCATCCGGGAGTTTAAAAACAATAAACCCCTCCCCTTAATTAGCGGGTCTCCAATCGGGAGTGTATCACTCCCCTTCCCCAATCACCACCAGGTGCAAGGCCGCCGCGCCACTAATGTGTTATCTTAAAAGTTACCCTAGAGAAAGGCCTCTAAACCTCCTCTCTCACCCTGCCACTAGGCGTGCGCATAACAGTCCTCCCCCCCTCAAGAGAAAAGGACAACCCAAAATAATCCCAAAACACCAATATTTTTTTCCTTTCGTATTTTCACTCCCCTAACTCTAGGAGTCCACTAAAAACATGTCACAATACACAATGATCGTCAGTAGTAGTAGTAGTATTAGTCTACCACAGTCCGGGTAAAAATCACGTCCGATAAGTCTGGGGATCCCAGAAACCATGGCCAAGGGAGTTCTATCTCCACCTCAACCACCGTCATCAATGGGCATCACCACCGGATCCCTGAACAACGCCGGGTAGGCCCATACCATAGCACAATAGGCACCTCCCACGTTCAGGACATCACGTCTCGCCGACAAAAGACAAAGCATTGCCACATCCCAGTCCTTGGGGCACTCCACACCAAATATCTGCATTGGCAAGGTCGGATGGCCCCTCTCACGAGCCCCCTGTAACTCGGGATGATAAGCCGAGGACAGTACCTGTGTGATCCCAAGCTCACACATGACCTTCTGGAACACTCCAGAGGTGAACCTGGTCGCTCTATCTGCCTGAACCTCTTTGGGCAGCCCCACAAGCGAAAAAGACTGCAGCCGCGACTCCCTGATCATCGGCGCCCAGATGTTGTGTATGGGGACCGCTTCTGGAAACCGCTTGGCCACATCCTCACTGGTCACCAAATAGTCCGGCTCTTTCCTGGTTCGGGGCAGAGGGCCAACCCCCTCCGCGATCACCCGACCTTCGTTAACCAAACGCTCCCGGGAGATGGTGGTATCCCGTACTGGAGCCAGAGAAGGATAAGGGTCTTCCTTTACTGAACACAGATGCTCACACCCCACAGCCTGAGCAAACACTGTGTCCGCAAGACTGACCAGGTCCCCCTCCTCAGCAGAGGGCGAAACCCCTGGCCTCTTCTCAACCAGAGGTGGCACTTGACCAGCTTGGGCTTCCGCTTTCCGGGTCTGAATCACCACCTCCGGATGTTCTGGCACCAGCGGCGGCACATCTGGGACTTCCAGTGGAGTGAAAACCACAACAGGGGTCACACCTACTTGGAAACCTGCCAAATCCTTGCCTAATAAAAGGCTAGTGCCTGGAACGGGCAGCGTGGGCACCACACCCACAGTCATTTCTCCAGTCACTACCTCAGGACGCTCTCGCACCAGCGGAGGCCCTTTAGCTTCGGGCCAGTCACCCTCCCGAGCCACGACCTCGAAAGCCTCAAAAAGGGTATCCACATCCTCCTCTAAGAATACTGGCATCGGAGGTAGGGCGGAACGGACATCAAAACGGGGCTCCAAAGGCCCCCCCCCACGGTTGGCCTTCAACCGGGCCAACTCCAACTGGGCCGACAGATTCCTCTGCCGCTCCTCCCTCTCTGCCTGAAGGTTCTTGTCTCGCTCCTCCACAGCCCACAACACCTCCAACTCCAGCGCTTCAATCAGGAGTTCAGCCAGTGCGGGTTTCAGGGTACCTTCTGGCACCTCTACCTCTTGCTCTGCCGCAAACTGCAACATCTGAGCTTCTGTAAGCTGTTGGAGCATTCGGCGGGAGTGCAACGCCATCCACCCCACCAGATCATCTCCCTGACAGTCACTAAACATGACAGCGGTAAATAGCCAAAAACGTCAACACCACACTGGCTAGCTTACAGCTACCAGCTCCAGTTCACCATGCACAGCCACTGCTGTCAACAAACCAACAATCCAGCTAGGCTACCAACACTAGCTAACACTCGTCTCACAGCTCCTACGCAAAGTAGATCCGCTACCTACGACAAGCCCAACACAACAAACAGCTGTCGCTAACACAACGCACTCCGTCACTCAAACGCCCTCCCTGCTAGCTAATATAATTAGCCCTAACAGTTCGGCATTACGTTACGGACGAGCCCCCAATTGTTACGGTCGTCGTTCGTCTAGGTGAACAAATAAGGCTAACACACAGCGCTAACAGCGGCGGGCCCCGACCGGTGGTAAAAGTAGGGAAAAGGTCTCTTACCCGCTTGCCAAGTACAGGCTACTCCCTCCCCGTCTCCTGGACAGCCCACGCAGCCGTTTGTGTGGCGGACAGCTCGCACGCGGTTGGTCGTCGTTTAGGTTTGGATATCCAGTGCAAGGCGCGGTGGCACACCAAGAGTGTGTGGGTGGTAGGACGTTGGGGACAACCGGTCGATAGCAAGGTGGAGGTAGCTATGACCACTTCGGAGGTTCCCCCTTGCTACCGCCATCCGGGAGTTTAAAAACAATAAACCCCTCCCCTTAATTAGCGGGTCTCCAATCGGGAGTGTATCACTCCCCTTCCCCAATCACCACCAGGTGCAAGGCCGCCGCGCCACTAATGTGTTATCTTAAAAGTTACCCTAGAGAAAGGCCTCTAAACCTCCTCTCTCACCCTGCCACTAGGCGTGCGCATAACACTAGTATAGATCTTAGCTAGTATATGCTTTCCTAACTTGAACATTGTAGTAAGCCCTTTCACACAAAAATCAGTAAAGCTATTTAGAAGAACCAATTTTATCTAGTTGATATGGCAAATTAAAAAATGTTGTTCAACTTCTCAAAAATGACATTAAGGTGAACAATTTCAAGTCTTATTTTTTACAGTGTAGAAATACAATAGCCTATATATTACTATGCAATTGCTGTAGTTGCTTTCACAGGCAGATTCTGATGTATTCCTCAATTAGCCTATAAGACAAGATAGCCTGGCCATATATTCGTCCCAAAATGGGGAAATTCGGGATAGGTTTGCTAAGGAAGAACTGTAATATTCTGTGATGACATGTCTTTGGAAATGAAACTCTTATAAGAGTCGCTTTTCCTTTTGATCACATTGAACACTTTTATTACAAAATGATAGGCTACATGGTATCCCGGATGTTGCAATCTGATTTTTTTTTCGGTTCTACATTTTTAGTCTCAAGTTTTTAAGATAGATATTTTCATAACATTGAAATAGGCTATTCATGTGAATTTGTGTTGTTTAAATTTCAATATTAAGTATTCAATGCCTTTTTAAATTCTAAACATTATGTCACTGATTTGCTTCCATACAAATGGCAGCGCGCTCTCTGCTGACATCCTGAATGTGACTGTCAAGCTCGTGGGAGAAACCTCCGGGTCGCAACACAAAAATCTACGCAAAATTGAGAAATAACATTTACACACACTATTTTAATTCCTGATTTTCATGTTTAAGCACATAACAGAAAATCAGATAACGGGTTGTTTTTTCCGTTTTCCATTATCAAAACGGGCTGTTTTCCGTTTTTTTGTTTTTTTTCTACTTTTAAATGGTAGTCAGTTTAGTTGAGTTGTTTTTCTAATCCATTGGCCGCAAAGTACACGGACCCAGATTAACACTAGGTTTTGTTTGACGTTTTGTTTGAGGTAAAACACGGGTGTTCATCAGTCTGAAGCAGAGTGATTATTCCCCTGGGTCAGATACTATCTCCATACCCCTCATATAGTCCATCACTGAAACAAACATCAATATCTAGTTCACGATACAGGAAACATTCAATAACATAGAACAGTGTGATGTTTCCAATGTACACATAGCTATAAACATCAATCTAATCATCAAGGTGTTCAGTAACAGCACTAACAGAAGCAGACAGATGTCAGATGTCCTGTCAGTCTCACTCTGACCTAGCCCTGACTGACTCACATCTGAAGATAATGCTGGTGTTGCAAAGGATGATAGGACATGTCGTTAGATGTGACCTAGTACTGTCTAGAACCGGCCTATTCAAACTGTAGCATCTGAGTACCCCATTCAAAATAATACATTAAAAATACATTTTAAGAAATATATATGGTACAGTAATGTAGTACAAACAACAAAGCAATAACTAACCTAACTATCTGAAATATTTAAAAACTCTTCAGCTTTCAAATCAGGCATATAGCAGCCATACCCCCATTAGGCCTACAGTGCAGAGCAGCCATACCCCCCAAGGGGTACATGTACCCCAGTTTGAAAACCGATGGTCTAGAACAGGGCTCCCCAAACCTTTTTCTGCGAGGGGCAAATCATTGTTCCTTTCTTGAATGTGGGTCCGGGTCGGTCTGTAACAGAATTCATTTGATAATTTTGCTAGATTAGTTTATAATTTTGTTATGCACCGTACATATCAAGGGATATATAACCTATTAAAAGAGCATTATTACTATCGTAATTTCCTTTTTTCATATTATTTGCTCTTGAAATCAAAACATTTACTTACTTATGCAAATTAATCAGTGTAAACTTGGCATTGTTCAGAGGGCCGGTCCAAATGCGTTGGCGGGCCGTAGTTTGGGGGACCCCTGGTCTAGAACGTACGTGTACCCAGTAAACCGATGGTCTAGAACGTTTTTGCTGATTGTTAATCATGTTCAAAGAGTGGTTTTGAACATGATTAACATGAGTGTTTTTTCTGATGTTATTTCTTTTTGCTATTTGTCCTTTTTTCTTGAAATGAACAAACACATTCTTTTGTTCTTAATGATTTCTCTCTCCTGCTCTCTCTGTCTCTCTCTCTGTCTCTCTCTCTCTTGTTCTCTCTCTCTCTTGTTCTCTCTCTGTCTCTCTCTGTATCTCTCTCTCTTGTTCTCTCTCTGTCTCTCTCTCTCTTGTTCTCTGTCTCTCTTGTTCTCTGCCGCCCAGAGGGACCCATCAAGCTCTTCTGTAGGTCATGTGATTGTGCTGTTCTTTGTATCACCCCTCCCCACAGTTTGGAAGTCAAAGTTGGTATTTTCAGCTGTCAGACGGTGGTGTGCAGCCCTGTGGGGCGGGGCTCCTGAGGGGCAGGGCTCCTGAGGGGCGGGGCTCCTGAGGGGCGGGGCTCCTGAGGGGCGGGGCTCGTGTGGGCGGGGCTCCTGAGGGGCGGGGCTCGTGTGGGCGGGGCTCCTGGTGGAGGGAAGGTGTCTGACTGGACAGGACTAACTCCATTCTCAAAGACTGACTCCATTCTCCCACATGATTTGAAAGTCCCAAAATATGTTCTAGTGTAAAAAGCATGAGCAGTCGCAAATACCGCTCACATGCAAAGAACCCAAAAAACACACGCAAACTAAAACACACAAACAATTCTGTGCTGCCTGAACTAGCAGTAGGATACCTGATGGTTCTTCATCAGTAGGATACCTAATGGTTCTTCATCAGTAGGATACCTGATGGTTCTTCATCAGTAGGATACCTGATGGTTCTTCATCAGTAGGATACCTGATGGTTCTTCATCAGTAAGATACCTGATGGTTCTTCATCAGTAAGATACCTGATGGTGAGGTTCTGGAGTGGTGCTATAGGAAGGTTGGTGCTGTTTGTACGTGTGAGCTGTATAAACACACCCTGATCACGCTGAAAATACCAAGTTTTTAACTCTTGCATCATCCACCTGTATGCCTAGCCATACTTTGTGTGTGTGTGTGTGTTTGTAACTTGTGTGTTTGTGAGTCTTTGTGATGTCTGAATCACAGTTATTGCATGCTGAGACACACTACTTCAGATAACAGAGAGCGATAGAGAGAAAGGTGTTGTGAAAGCCTGGAATGCTGTTAGCTCTCCAAGCCATATCTCTCATACACACATTATAATATGTGTGTGTGTGTGTGTGTGTGTGTGTGTGAGTGAGTCATCTATGACATTGGGCTCCAGTACTGACTCACTTGTTTCCTGAGCAGCTGTGAAGATCAAGAAGCCCATTAAGACCAAGTTCCGGATGCCCGTCTTCAACTGGGTCGCCCTCAAACCCAACCAGATTAACGGAACCGTGTTCAACGAGATCGACGATGAGAGGATCCTGGAAGTGAGTGTGCCTGCGCACGTGCACATACACACACATACACACACACACACAAGATCACCACACACACCTCACACATACACACACACAGGAGATCACACACACACACACACACACACACAGGAGATCACCACACACACACACACACACAGGAGATCACCACACACACACACACACATACAGGAGATCACCTCACACACACACCTCACACATACACACACAGGAGATCACCACACACACACACATACAGGAGATCACCTCACACACAAACCTCACACATACACACACAGGAGATCACCACACACACACACAGGATATCACCACACACACACACACAGGAGATCACCTCACATACACACCTCACACATACACACACAGGAGATCACCACACACACATACAGGAGATCACCACACACACACATACACACACACAGGAGATCACCACACACACACACCTCACACACTCTCCCTACATGTAACTCATACATACTAACATTCTAACCATACATGCTCCTGGTGTGTCCGTCCCTCTTCTCAGGTCAGGATGTTTGTTTACTATTAACACACACACAAGTAACCCATAAGGGGAACCTAACCTGACTGAACGCTCCCATGCAGGATCTGAACGTGGATGAGTTTGAGGAGATGTTTAAGACGAAAGCCCAGGGCCCAGCCATCGACGTGACCGCCAGCAAGACGAAGGTGATCCAGAAGGTCTCTCACAAGGTATCGCTGCTCGACTCCAACCGAGCCAAGAACCTGGCCATCACCCTGCGCAAGGTGGGCAAGCCCCCCGAGGAGATCTGCAAGGCCATCCAGCTGTAAGCCACTCACGTTGTGTATCTGGTGTGTCTCCTATGGGGCGCCGTTTGTAAAAGGTTGCACGTCCGTTATTCCTGATCAGTTTTCGCACATTTAGCACAAATAAATGCATCAGAATTTTCAACTGTCACTTTTTTAACATTTAGGGAGAACTTCATCTAAATACATGTCATAACTTTTTTAGAGCAATGTTCTGCAGTATGCAAAATAATAAAATAATATTTTATAGAACTTTTAAATGTAAATGTTAAATGTAAATGTTATATGTTATATGTTAAATGTAAATGTTAAATCTAAATGTTAAATCTAAATGTTAAATGTTAAATCTAACCCTGGTTCGCCGTTTTCCTTACATAATTCCCCCCTGAGCTCTTTCTTTCAGCTCTTTTCCTATCTTCTACCGTATTTTTCTTTCTCCTCTCGTCCTAGTCGTTCCCTCTTCGTTCAACTTAGCTCGCCTCCCTGTCTTTACTTATCCTCTCCCTCGACTTGGTTGTTGTCTGACTTTCTGCCCTATTTTTATACGCAACTGCGGTCATGCGGAATAAATACGACAGCCTCCGTTCCGCCCTCCCCACCCCGCGACACATTACCCTTCCCCATCCACCCTTCTGTCTTTCCGCCATATTTTTGCCTCGTCGCGGCCTATCTTTGACACTCCCCCCTGCATAGTCATCCACCTGTCCTCCCTTTCTATATTCCCTAGCCTCCCCATGTGTCCGGTTCCTCTTTCCTATCCTCTGTTCGTGTCTCCCCTCACTACGTTCTGAAAGCTTCACTACTTACATCTCAGCCCAACCCCTACCACTTGAACCTCTCTTCCGCCATCCAAAAATTATACCTTTTGTCCTCCCCTCCCTCCATCTCCCTACTTTCTTTACCCCTCTCACCCAGACTGGCTCTCACGTTTATTTATTCTACCTCCCTTTCCTATATTCCCCATAACTTCTCATACTTTCGCATGTGCTTCTTAGGCCCTTTGTGTTTTCCGTTTCTTCACCTCCCTCTCACCTCTTGCGTTACCTCGTTTGAGATATCCCAATTTGTTTCTCTTCATTTCTACTCTACGTATTATTGTCTTCTTCTTCACCTCCTCCCTCCTCCTGTTTCTCTCCGCCATTTCCCATTGCGGATGATGCTTTTTTCCGTCCCTTTCTCTTCTACCTTTGTTATTCATTCTCATTGCACTTGGTTTTTTCTACCCGCTATATTTTTCCCTTTCACACGTTTATGTCCCTGGGCTTCTGTTTTCCCCTCGTTCATGTGCTTTCTCGTCCTCTATTCTGGTCACTTTCGTCTTCTTCCTCTCTCCTGCCTCTGCACTACCTCTTTTCTCTTTTCTTCTCACCCTTCTGTCCCGAACCCTCTACGTCTCCTTCCGCCCACCCCTCTTACCATCTCTTCTACCACCACCGCTGTTTCATGTCCCCATTACCACCTCCGCACTGCCCTTCTCTTATACGTCGCTATTCTCCCCCCCTCTCACCGTGGACCCCCCTTTCCCCCCATTTCTCACCGTTCCTTCCTGTTACTCCCAGTTTCGCCTCTCGTTTACTACCGATCTCCCCTCCCTCTTCTTTCTCAACTCCACATTTTCCTCTACTCGCCAAAATAAATTTCATCATGTAAATGGTAATTCACACATTTAGCTAGCCATGCCCCTATTGTTTTCTGGGTTTTTATCAACGTCAGAGATGTAGTATATATGCCACTGCATACTTATGAATAATTATGTTTTTTTTTTTTTTTTTATAGAATAGAAGTATGCAGTGGCATATATAGTACATGTAGCACCAACACAATGTTATGGGTGAGCGAGTTGACTGTAGCAAGATGGCCGCCATGTGCGGATGTTCTAGACTCCGCCGTAAGACATCTAGCCTTTATATATATCTATGGTCCAAACACCAGCTGCAACTGCTCTTTCAATGATCCCCGCTAAATCTTCAGGACTTGCCATTTTGAGAAACCGCCATGTGAAAAATCACATGGTTTCCAGAAAAATCCAGAAAACTATAGGGGCGTGGCTAGCCAAATGTGTGAATTACACATTTAACATTTAGATTTAACATTTAACATTTAGATTTAACATTTACATTTAACATTTAACATTTAACATTTAACATTTATATTTAACATTTACATTTATTTAACAAATATTATTTTATTATTTTGCATACTGCAGAACATTCTAATAAGTTATGACATGTATTTAGATTCATTTCTCCATAAATGTAAAAAAAGTGACAGTTGAAAATTCAGATGCATTTATTTGTGCTAAATGTGCGAAAACTGAGCAGGAATAATGGACGTGCAACCTTTTACAAACGGCGCCCCCTAGTCTCCTGGTGTTTTGTGTGAATGCTTGGGTTTGTGGTTCGTATGTGTATACTATAAGTATCCCTCCCCCACAGGCTGGACCTGCGCACACTGCCGGTGGACTTTGTGGAGTGTCTGATGCGGTTCCTGCCCACGGAGAACGAGGTGAAGATCATGCGTCAGTACGAGAAGGAACGGAAGGCCGTGGACGTGCTGACTGACGAGGATCGCTTCATGATGCAGTTCTCCAGGATCGAGCGGCTCATGCAGAAGATGACCATCATGGCCTTTGTGGGAAACTTCTGTGAGAGCGTGCAGATGCTGACCCCGGTGAGAGCCGTCCCCCAGGGTCATGACCCCTGACTTAGTTAAAGGTCATGACACCTGAGCACCCCTACCTCACCCACAGGTCACAGGACTTTATTTACATTTAGTCATTTAGCAGACACTCTTATCCAGAACGACTTACAGTAAGTACAGGGACCCCTAAGGCAAGTAGGGTGAAGTGTCTTGCCCAAGGACACAACCTCAATTTGCATTGCCGGGAATCGAACCAGCAACCTTCTGATTAATAGCACGATTCCCTAACCGCTGAGCCGTCTGACCCCTGTGTTATTCTGTTGGAGTTCTGGCAGGGGAGCGGCTTGAAGGCTACTCTTGTCCAGCTAAATTGTTTGATTGTTGTTGTTATGTGTGTCTGACTCTTTGTGTTGCTCTTTTGTTCTGGACAGCAACTCCATGCAGTCATTGCAGCGTCTGTGTCAATAAAATCATCTCAGAAACTGAAGAAGATTCTGGAAGTAAGTTTCACCTGCAGCTGCTCCCGTAGAAATGGACTTCATAGGTTGATACCAGACTGGCTTTGATTGGAGGTTTCCCCCCTCTGATGATCTTGACCTGTATGGATGTGTGTGTGTGTGTGTGTGTGTTCTCCCTGTCAGATCATCTTGGCTCTAGGAAACTACATGAACAGCAGTAGAAGAGGAGCAGTGTACGGCTTCAAGCTGCAGAGTTTAGACCTGGTGAGCCTGTCCTCCTCTGTCACTCTCTATGCCTCATGGTGGTTGGCACTTTTTCAAAAATCCTATTTATTGAATCTTCCTTCCTTCCTTCCTGTCCTAATTCAGCTGTTAGACACAAAGTCGACAGACCGCAAGATGACCTTGTTGCACTACATTGCCAATGTTGTGAAGGACAAATACCAGCAGGTGTCCCTGTTCTACAACGAGCTGCACTATGTGGAGAAGGCTGCTGCTGGTGGGTCCGCATACAGCACACTGCACACTGCACACTGCATACTGCATACTGCATACTGCATACTGCATACTGCATACTGCATACTGCATACTGCATACTGCATACTGCATAAAGCATACTGCACACTGCATATAGCATACTGCATACAGCACACTGCACACTGCATACAGCATACAGCATACTGCATACTGCATACAGCATACTGCACACTGCACACTGTACACTGCATACAGCATACTGCACACTGCACACTGCATATAGCATACTGCATACAGCACACTGCATACAGCATACTGCATACTGCATACTGCATACTGCATACTGCATACTGCATACTGCACACTGCATACAGCATACTGCACACTGCATATTGCACACTGCATACTGCACACTGCACACTGCAAACTGCATACAGCATACTGCATACTGCACACTGCATACAGCATACTGCACACTGCATACTGCATACCACAGAGTATATACTACATACTACAGAGTACATACTACAGAGTACATACTACACAGTATATACTACATACTACAGAGTACATACTACAGAGTATATACTACATACTACAGAGTACCTTCTACAGAGTACATACTACAGAGTACATACTACAGAGTATATACTACATACTACAGAGTACATACTACAGAGTACATACTACATACTACAGAGTACCTTCTACAGAGTACCTTCTACAGAGTACATACTACAGAGTACATACTACATACTACAGAGTACATACTACATACTACAGAGTACATACTACAGAGTACATACTACAGAGTACATACTACATACTACAGAGTACATACTACAGAGTACATACTAAATACTACAGAGTACATACTACAGAGTACATACTACAGAGTACATACTACATACTACAGAGTACATACTACATACTACAGAGTACATACTACAGAGTACATACTACAGAGTATATACTACAGAGTGTGACCTCAGTGTCGCTGGATAACGTCCTCCTGTGTGTGACCTCAGTGTCGCTGGATAACGTTCTCCTGGACATGCGGGAGCTCCAGAGGGGGATGGACCTGAGCAGGAGAGAGTACAGCATGCATGGACACAACACCCTCCTCAGAGACTTCATCACTCACAACGAGGCCAAGCTGAAGAAGCTGCAGGAGGATGCCAAGATCGCACAGGTACACACACACAAACACACGTGTTGTGTGAAGTAGTGTGTGACATGGTTTGTGGTGGTGTGTAACATGGTGTGGTCTTCCTGAAGGATGCGTTTGATGAGGCGGTGAAGTTCTTTGGCGAGAGCTCCAAGACCACGCCTCCCTCGGTCTTCTTCCCTGTGTTTGTACGCTTCATCAAAGCCTACAGGGTGAGGTGATCCTGTTACTAGCACACACACACAGGTCAATACTAGGCCACAAACACACGCACACAATTGTGTACATTCTGGGCAGTCTGTGTGTGTGTGTGTGTGTGTAGGCATATATAAACCCAAAAATATTTGGCTTTTAAATCACTGAAGTACTTATTCAAAGTGTATCTGTGTGTGTCTGTGTGCGTGCTTGTGTGTGTGTTTGTGTCTGTGTGCGTGCTTGTGTGTGTCTGTATGTGTGTGTGTGCGTGTTTGCTCCGTCAGCAAGCGGAGCAGGATAACGACCAGAGGAGGAGGCAGGAGCTGCTGGAGCAGGAGGCCATGATGGAGCTGGAGGATCACAAGGTAACCTGTCTCACCCTCCTCCCCTGTCTCACCCTCCTCCCCTGTCTCACCCTCCTCCCCTGTCTCACCCTCCTCCCCTGTCTCATCCTCCTTCCCTGTCTCACCCTCCTCCCCTGTCTCACCCTCCTCCCCTGTCTCACCCTCCTCCCTTGTCTCACCCTCCTTCCCCTGTCTCACCTCCTTCCCCTGTCTCACCCTCCTCCCCTGTCTCACCCTCCTCCCCTGTCTCACCCTCCTCCCCTGTCTCATCCTCCTTCCCTGTCTCACCCTCCTCCCCTGTCTCACCTCCTCCCCTGTCTCATCCTCCTCCCTGTCTCACCCTCCTCCCCTGTCTCACCCTCCTCCCCTGTCTCACCCTCCTCCCCTGTCTCACCTCCTCCCCTGTCACCCTCCTCCCCTGTCTCACCTCCCCCTGTCTCACCCTCCTCCCCTGTCTCACCCTCCTCCCCTGCTCACCCTGTCTCACCCTCCTCCCCTGTCTCACCTCCTCCCCTGTCTCACCTCCTCCCCTGTCTGTGTGTGTCTGTGTGTGTGTGTCTGCGTGTGTGTGTGACCTCCCTAGTCTCCGTCCCAGAAGAGCGGGCGTCAGCAGCAGGAGCTCATAGCAGAGCTGAGGAAGAAGCAGGTGAAGGACAGCCGCCACGTGTACGAGGGGAAGGATGGTGCCATCGAGGACATCATCACAGGTACACACACACACAAATACACACACATATATATACACTTAGGGGTCAGATGGCTGAGCGGTTAGGGAATCAGTTCCGGTTCGATTTCCGGCCGTGCAAAAGACATTGTGTCCTTGGGCAAGGCACCCTACTTGCCTCGGGGGAATCTCCCTGTACTTACTGTTAGTCGCTCTGGATAAGAGCGTCTGCTATATGACTAAATGTAAATGTAAATAGTTAGAGTTCATAAGTTATGGTACTATGGAGTGCCAGATAAGACGCTGACAAGCACAGTCTCTCACCAGAAGTCACTAGTGGCTCTCTGAAAAGTTGCTTAAAGTCAACAGATTTGTCGCTAGATTCAGGGTTTTTTTTCACTAGGGAAGGCAAAAAGACGCTAAATCTAGTGACAATGTTGTTAAATTGGCAACACTGGACAAGCAGCTTATGCTGCAGGGGCTCCACTAATAGAAAAGTGGGAAGAGCCACATATGGAAATACTTTAGGTGTGAGGCAGATGACAATGAGATGTCGGTTTCTGATCACCAGAAACAGAACATCACCGTCCACGTCCTTTATGGTGAGAGTTGTTCAGGAACCTATTTTAGTTTTTTTGCTTTGGCATCGAAAAGGGTATAGAGTACCGTGACATTTACATTTATTCATTTCACTGATATTGGTACCAACTACTGAGATGTTGGTACTGTGACACTAATACACTCGCATGCACACGCACACACACACATGGTGTGCTGCATGCAGGTCCTCTCCTCTACTCCTCATCCAGTCATTAACATGGGATCCTGCAGAACTAACCACCATGTGCCGCCTAACTTCTCAGGTCTCTGTGGATCAGAGCCAAGGCTGCATTAACCATGATCAGAAGTAGCCTGGACAGAGTGATCTAGCTAATCTAATTACAACCTAACTACCAGCTCAAGATGAGTGTTATGCTTAGTCTTCTACTACCTGTTGTTAGGGTTAGGTCTGTTGATGTCTGCTTTGAACAGTGTTGTACCCAAACCAGTCTGGACTATGAAAAGTGTGCTTTGATCTGTCACATCAATACACAACCCCTCATCCCAACGTTAAAGTCTTTAGCTGACAAAGTTCAGCCAGCCAGAGAGTGTGTCTGGAGCGCATCACTCCGTATTGCTTTATCAGGAAACGCTTCTCCTCCTCAGACCAGTCTTCAGTAGAAAATCTCCAGTTGCACACTTCATTTAGTTATGAAGTAGGCTGTCTGGTGGAGACTGGGTCATAGTTGTAGAGTTAATAGCAGGGGTAGTAGTGGAGATAGTAACATTAGTAACAGAGTTAGTAGCAGTGGTAGTGGTGGAGTTAGTAACAGGGTTAGTAACAGTAAGTTACAGAGTAAGTAATGGTTAGTAGCAGGGTTAGTAGCAGGGTTAGTAGCAGGGTTAGTAGCAGGGTTAGTAACAGGGTTAGTAGCAGTTAGTTGCAGGGTTAGTAACAGGGTTAGTAACAGGGTTAGTAGCAGGGTTAGTTGCAGGGTTAGTAGCAGGGTTAGTAACAGGGTTAGTAGCAGGGTTAGTGACAGGGTTAGTAACAGGGTTAGTAACAGGGTTAGTAGCAGGGTTAGTGACAGGGTTAGTGACAGGGTTAGTAACAGGGTTAGTAACAGGGTTAGTAGCAGGGTTAGTGACAGGGTTAGTAGCAGGGTTAGTAGCAGGGTTAGTAACAGGGTTAGTAACAGGGTTAGTAACAGGGTTAGTAGCAGTGTTAGTGACAGGGTTAGTAGCAGGGTTAGTAGCAGGGTTAGTAACAGGGTTAGTAACAGGGTTAGTAACAGGGTTAGTAGCAGTGTTAGTGACAGGGTTAGTAGCAGGGTTAGTAGCAGGGTTAGTAACAGGGTTAGTAGCAGGGTTAGTGACAGGGTTAGTAACAGGGTTAGTAACAGGGTTAGTAGCAGGGTTAGTGACAGGGTTAGTGACAGGGTTAGTAACAGGGTTAGTAACAGGGTTAGTAGCAGGGTTAGTGACAGGGTTAGTAGCAGGGTTAGTAGCAGGGTTAGTAACAGGGTTAGTAACAGGGTTAGTAACAGGGTTAGTAGCAGTGTTAGTAGCAGGGTTAGTAACAGGGTTAGTAACAGGGTTAGTAACAGGGTTAGTAGCAGTGTTAGTGACAGGGTTAGTAGCAGCTGTGAGGCCTGAAAGACCTATGTTAACATGTGTAGAGTGTGTAGAGTGTGCTGGTCTATAATGTGTGCTGTGCATCTGCTAATATTGCCTTACTACTAGGGCGTGTGCTAACCTGTGCTGTAACCCTGTAGACTCAATGAGGACCACCATTACTAGCTTGTAGACTCTCTCTGTCTGAAAGGTTGCCCTCCTCTCTTATTCTCTCCATCTCCATTCCGACTATGGTGGTGCTCCCTCCTCCCTTGTTCTCTCTTTCAGCTCTCTCTTTCCCTCCCTGTCTCTCTCTCTCTCTTTCTCTGTCAGCCTCTCTTTCCCTCACTTTGTCTCGTCTCTCTCTCTCTCTCTCTCTCTCTCTCCGTCTCTCTCTCTCTCTCTCTCTCTCTCTCTCTCCCTCTGTCTCTCTCTCTCTGCCTCTCTCTCCCTCCCTCTGTCCCTCTCTGTCTCTCTGTCCCTCTGTCTCTTGGAATGGGTTGTGGGCAGGTGTGGTCCCCCACCCTGCATTCCAAGCATGTGGATGCAGGGAGACATGGGGGTGTGTGGGGTGGTGGTGGTGGTGGGGTGGTTGCTCCTCCCTCTTTCACCTGCATGTGAGTGTGCATCCTAATACATCCTGAAGCAGCCATGATGTCCCAGCCGTCACCTGAGCCCTTTGGAGCACAGCAGGTGAAAGCAGGCTATGCAGCAGCCAGCCCAGTCACACACACAGGCACACTGTGGCTGCTCACAGGACAAGCAGCAGTATGCACAGTAGGATGGTGAACTCCACCTGCTGGTGGACTAGTAGATGTACAGCTCTACAGTGAAATACTAAATGCTGGTAAACATCTTTGCCCTATGAAGACTCAGCAGATATCTACACTAGACCCAGACAGGGTTCCAAAATTACAATTCCATGCTGAGCAGAATGTTCCAGCCCTGATTGTGATCTAGACCACAATGCACCCTTAATCCCTGCTCCCTACCCACAATGCACCCTTAATCCCTGCTCCCTACCCACAATGCACCTTTATTTTCTGATCCCTACCCACAATGCACCCTTAATCCCTGCTACCTACCCACAATGCACCCTTAATCCCTGCTCCCTACCCACAATGCACCCTTATTCCCTGCTCCCTACCCACAATGCACCCTTAATCCCTGCTCCCTACCCACAATACACCTTTATTTCCTGCTCCCTACCCACAATGCACCTTTATTTCCTGCTCCCTACCCCGGTCCTGTGCTCTGCTTAGATGCCCGGCAGTGGACATCATGACCTCATCACATGACCCTCTTGGACAATCATTGTTGCATGAAGCATGGTTCTCCCACCGTCACTAATCACCAGCCAGACACACATTCTTGGTGTTTCCAAAACATTTTATTTTGTATGTTTATTTTAATTCATGCAGTTTAATGAGGTATTCATGCAAGGTTAGATTTATTCTCTATTCTTGCAAGCTGAAAGCTGGTCAACACAAAGTAGCCTGAGTTGTAACACAAGACGTGAAACAGAGACGTGTTCGCTCTTCATCTGATCTCTCCTGTGCCTGCTGTGTTAGTTACTAGCCTCAGTTCTGCCCCTCCGAACAACCCTCCACTGCTCTGCTTTACCCTGCCCTACCTGTTCTGACCTTGCCCCTGCCCCTGGCCTGCCCCTGGCCTGCCCCTGGTCCTGGCCTGCCCCTGGTCTTGGTCCTGGTCCTCATAGCAGCTGTGCCCCTGCCAGGCTACTGTGAAGCACTAGAGTGACTGGGATGTCTGCTCACGCTGCACTTTATTTAACCTCCATTTCTGTCTTCTTTTCATCCAGCCCTAAAGAAGAATAACATTACTTAATTTCCCAATGTCCACTTGAGGGTAAGGGACTTAGCACCAATAGCACCCCTGTAAACCTGGCAACAAAAACCTCTTTATTACCTCCATCTCTTCCTCCCTCTCCTCCCTTCTGCCTTCCATCTTCGCTCTCCTCTCTCTCTCCTTCTCTCTCCCTCCATCTTCCTTACATCTTCTTTCTTTCACTCCTTTCATTCTAATCAGACTGTCCACTCAGACCCCCATGGCTGGATGGGACCTCTTTCTCCATCCCTCTAGTTTATCTTTCCTTCGATCCCTCTATTTATCCCTCTCTCTAGCTGGCTTCTAGCCCGCCGGCTAGCCCGCGCTCGATCCCGCCGCCAGCCCGCGCGCGAGCCCGCCGGCCATCCCGCGAGTTTAGCCCGCCGTCCAGCCCGCGCGCTATCCTGCTGCCAGCCCTCGCTCGATCCCGCCTCCATCCCGCTCTCTAGCCCCTCCTGCCAGCCCGCTCGTATCCTGCCTGCCATCCCTCGCTATCCGTCCTGCCATCCCGCTCGCTATGGTTTCCTGCTAGCCCGCCTGCCATCCGCGCGCGAGCCGGCCGGCCAGCTCGCGCGATGCCGTCCTGCCAGCCCGCTCGCGAGCGGGCCGGCCAGCCCGCGCGCGAGCCGGCCGGCCAGCCCGCGAGGGAGCCCCGCTCGAGCTGGGCCGGCGAGCCGCCTGCCAGCCCGCGCGCGAGCCGGCCGGCCAGCCCGCGCGCGAGCCTCCGGCCAGCCCGCGCGCGAGCCGGCCGGCCAGCCCGCGCGCGAGCCGGCCGGCCAGCCCGCGCGCGAGCCGGCCGGCCAGCCCGCGAGGGAGCCCGCCGGCCAGCCCGCGCGCGAGCCGGCCGGCCAGCCCGCGAGGGAGCCCGCCGGCCAGCCCGCGCGCGAGCCGGCCGGCCAGCCCGCGCGCGAGCCGGCCGGCCAGCCGCGCGCGAGCGGGCCGGCCAGCCCGCGCGCGAGCCGGCCGGCCAGCCCGCGCGCGAGCGGGCCGGCCAGCCGCGCGCGAGCCGGCCGGCCAGCCCGCGAGGGAGCCCGAGCGCGAGCGGGCCGGCGAGCACGCAAGGCGAGCCCGCGAGCGAGCCGGACGGACAGCCAGCGCGCGAGCACGACGGCAGCCCGCGAGGGTAGACCGCCGGCCAGCCCGCGCGCGAGCCGGCCGTCCAGCCCGCGCTCGAGCCGCCGTCCATCCCTCGCGCTAGCCCTCAGGGCCAGCGCTCGCTAGCCGGCGTCAAGCCCGCGCTCTCTCGATCCGTCCTTCCATCCCTCTATTATCCCTCCTTCCATCCCTCTCTCTATCCTTCCTTCCATCCCTCTATTTATCCCTCCTTCCATCCCTCTCTCTATCCATCCTTCCATCCCTCTCTCTATCTTTCCTTCCATCCCTCTATTATCCCTCTCTCTATCCCTGCCTCTGTTTACCTACCACTTCCTGCAGTCCCAGAAATGTAGCTTGTCTAATGTTGAGGCCTGTCCTAGTCCACTGACACCTTGTTCACCTCTGGGACTGTTGAACAAAAGTGAAAAGAAGCCTTTCTAGCTGTCTTCTAAAGGGACAGACATACTGTAAAATATCTCTGGGTTTCCCAGAAAGTTTCCAGAGGGGCTAGTTGTTAACGTATGAAATCTTCTGCAGATCAGCAAGGTCTTAAGTTCCTGCTGGTGTCTTTCCACGACCCAGAGGAAGAAGAGCACCGGCCCTCCCCTGTAGAACTCTAGCTGCTTTGTCTGATTGGCTGTCAGCAAGTCTGTGGGCTTATCCAAGGAGCCCCTGCAATATGACTGACCTTTTATCCCTCTCCTCCTCCTCTTCTTCCTCATCCTCCCAGATCTACGAAACCAGCCTTACCGCAGAGCTGACGCGGTGAGAAGGAGTGTCCGGAGACGCTTTGATGACCAGAACCTGCGGCCCGTCAACAACACTGAAGTGGTCATGTGACAAAGAGACAGAGGATGTGCTGGGTCATGTGACAAGGAGACAGAGAATGTGCTGGGGGGAGAGGGAGGTGATGGGGAGGAGAGGGGAAGTGAAGAAAGGGGTGAGGGATGTTTGAAATGAAAGACGAGTGATGTTGAAAGAGAGCCTAGCAGTCATAGATTAAGCATATGTATAAACTAAAAAAGAATACATATCGTCTCTGTACATACCTTTTTCCATGTCTGTGGTCTGATTAAGGAAGGAGAGAGAGGAAGAGACAGACGGAAGAGAGAGAGGAAGACAGAGAGAGGGAGGGAAAGAGAGGTAGAGAGATAGGAAGTCAGAGAGAGGGAGGGGAAGAGAGGAAGAGAGAGAGAGGGAGGGAAAGAGGAAGAGAGTGAGGGAAGGAGGGGAAAAGAGGAAGAGAGAAAGGGAGGGAGGGAGGGGAAGAGAGAGAGGGAGTGGAAGAGAGGGAGGGGAAGAGAGAGAAACGTCAGTTATAGGGAACCTCAGAAAGCCAAGTGCCTGAAATGATGTGGTCAGATGTCTTCTGTTTGTTGTATTTTGTGGTTGTTTTTTTGTTACTTCGAGCAATACAACTTGACAAGGCTTTAATATAGAATATTTCCCTCTGTGTTTAACTGAACACAAATGTCTATAGTAAGGAGCCTCAGAGAAATGCATTGTGGGAAATGTGTTGAATGTACGGAACATCAGGTTCCATTGCTGTTGAGTGAATATGAATACGAAATTCCATAGTATCTCACAACATTCCGGTGCTATCACCATTCTAATTGGAATACACAATGTGCATTACTAGCACTTTATACCAACCCATCACCTGTTCAATGTTTTACTCAAGGGCTACTGACCTTTTTAAAGAGGCCACGATTTGTCTTGGATAAAGTGATTCAAAAAGTATTTTTTCATCAATGAAACTAGTGTTACTACCCCAGTTAAGAGTAAGCATTGGAGATACTGTTTGAGTGGAGCAAGGACGTAGACACCAGGCTAATGTGAAGCGTAGCTAGCTAACCAGCCATACTACCTATTCAAGAACACTGCTTGCTCATGCAGATTTCCCCACACACAGGTCTGCCTCGTGTGGTCGAGCTCAGAACAGGAAAGGCTCTGGTTAGCTTAAAGGTTTTCTGGGAGTGTTGCTGGACTGTGCGAAAGACACTTTGGGATAGTTAGGGAACTTGCTTTGAAAACTGGATTCCTTTTTACTATTTTAAATGCTAGTGTAAGTGTAGGCAGTGGCGTCTACTCACTTGTAAGTTTTAATGTATTTAACCACTGAACTGTTTCCCGTCTGTTACTTGTGTCCCACTTGTCCCGAGAGACAGAACCGGTGTACAAACAGCACAACGTTTTCTAAATGTACAGATATTTTGCTACCATCAAAGAAAACAAGGTTGCATTTTTTTACTTCTCATTTAACACATTTAATAATGTACATATTGTTTAAACGATGTTTGCAGCACCCTGTTCTATACAATTTGAACGTTGTTTTAACGTAGTTTTTATTTTCCATTGTGTATATTTAACTAAGCCAAAACCAGAGAATGGCTGCTTACCTTTGACTAGTTCTAGTGTCCAAGACCCT
Source organism: Mallotus villosus (assembly GCA_903064625.1). Classification (NCBI taxonomy): domain Eukaryota; kingdom Metazoa; phylum Chordata; class Actinopteri; order Osmeriformes; family Salangidae; genus Mallotus; species Mallotus villosus. The sequence goes on along the minus strand of CAEFZP010002804.1, from coordinate 49,211 downwards.
GCCAACACCCTGGAGGCTCCTTACCCCAGATGTCAAATATGTAATTATCTGACTTAGCAAGCTAACATGATATATTTTTATTTACATCATGATATATGTTCATATAACTGTCAAGTAAAACATTGTCCTCCAAGAATTGATACTCTATCAACCCCTGAATTATAAGGAATTGACCCCTGAATTGAAGTAAAAGCTTTGTGAAAGTTAAGTTAGCTTTGTGCCCATCTCTGTTGTAATGATTGAACTGTAGTCTTCATTGATGTCCTTCTGATATCCTGATGGTAGCATTGCCATCCTTCTCCTCTGCTTCTGATGTCCTGATGGTAGCATGGCCATCCTTCTCCTCTGCTTCTGATATCCTGATGGTAGCATGGCCCTCCTTCTCCTCTGCTTCTGAGAAACTGATGTCATTCCCTGGGGACCAGATCATGCATGGTTGGGGTTCTCTCATCAGAAATGTATTTTAGGCATTGTGTGCTTATTACAAAATACTTTAACAACTTTGTTAGATGATCCACGTTTCTGAATGAATATGATGAAACTAGATCGGGTATAATTTTCTGGGGAAATTGTGAAGTATGCAGTTTAACTACATCACCTCCAAACTTATTGTTTCAATTAATATTAAATGTTCATTATGTTAAAATATTTGGAGAAAGACAATTTTCATGGGGTGTACTGACATTTTCACTTTACTAGTGAGAAACATACAACATTACTGTCGCTTAAACATACATTACATTTAGTTATTTAGCAGACGCTCTTATCAAGAGCGACTTACAGTAAGTACAGGGACATTCCCCCCAGGCAAGTAGGGTGAAGTGCCTTGCCCAAGGACACAACGTCATTTTTGCACGGCCGAAAATCGAACCGGCAGTCACGTTTTCAAAACTCTTTATACAGTGAGCACAACAGAAGTATATGTGGGCTAAACTGTGGATAATTTATCATTGCTTTGGCACAAAATGCATTCAATGACTACATCTTTCAAATTACATTCATTCCTTTCTCACTTCGACACAACAACTGCCAAAACTCGATGTACCAACAGGCCAATTTGCACATGCTTACATACTGTTTTCAAAACTGTTAAACTTCAGTTCAAAACAATAACATAATACAAAACTGAATAGACAGAAATTTGCTAAATTTCTACAGTAATATTGTAATAAAATATATTTCGAATCAAAAAATGAAATGCTATAAAATGATCTCTACGGAAGGGTTTTGCTAGGTGAGGAAAGGGATGCAGAGAGAAGAAATCAGGCAACATTTGTATGGGACAAAGTGGCATTTCACCACTCCCGTGCAGTCACCAAGTGGTTTCAGCCCATCCCAGAATGGTGTCACTTTTCTTCCACCTGACTCTCCATTCCTCGACTCCATAGAATGATTATTTTCCCCCACAGTAGCCTAATGGATGCCTGATCAAATTATACTTTTTAATATAAATGTGTGGTTCAACAGGACACAGCCAAGACGCTGCGCTCTTCTACGCTGATCCACACCTTGAGGATCGATTAATTTGAGGATCTGTCAGATTGTGTCCTGTTGAACCACAAATCGAATTTGAATTGCCGTAGATGTAACCAGCGATATCCTTGCATATGTCCATTGCATTGTCCTGATGCACCAAAGCTATATCACCTCACCCAAATAAGTATGTTTCCTTCTGAATAGGCCCAAATCACGGCAATGTCTTTACAAAGTCCGAATGCTTATTACAATCTGGTGATTTTGGGCTAAAATTAGGAGTCGGCCTAGGCAGCCTATTTCCTTATTGCTGAATCCGATTTTTTTTACCTATCTGGCCCTAATACGTCGTCGTAGAAGTTTACCTCAGTTACAGTTTTTTCCAATCGCTATGACGGTTTTTCCCATACCTTTAACAAGTTTTCTAAACTCTTAAAGAACCAACCCACCCACCACACACAATTGGCAAAACTGTTAATTTCATGGTCAAAATCACTCATTATAAACTAAACTCAAACACTTATTGTCATAACACAAAAATACACTAAACATGACACCATGTCTAGCAAACACTAACACACGTTCTCTTTTCACACTAATATGTAGTCAATCATAGCACAATGTCATAAAAAACACTAACATCAGATGGAATTACAGAAACTGCATTCATCTATATGTGTCAGGTCTCACAGTATATGGATTATAGATTGTGTTTGCAATGCAGTTTCTTTTGAAGCCTCTCTACATTTTTGTTTTGTTGGGTTTAGTTATGTAATGCAATTTGTTTCTTTGCTGCAGAAATTCTGAACAAAAAATGAATGACCCATCTCAGAGTAGCTTTATAGAATGTACGTTTACTGTATTGAAAAAAAGAAGACAGAAACATAATTGCTGCAGTAAAGGCTTCATTTGCATCAGGACAATACTGCAATACAGTAAATATGCGATATATCCCTGTAAGACCCGATTTACGTAAAATGTCAACATCACCTTTAGCTCTCCAAAAAACACATTGTCTTGTCTTGCAATGCTATTGGATACATTTGGTCTTTTGAAAAAAAGAAATGAGCAATTACAGTAAAGAGCTAAAGGTGACATTGTAATTTTACAACAAGGGGTCTTACAGTGATATATTTACAGTATTAGCCTACCCTAGCCCTGGCCCTTCTCTGAGGGCCACCACACATTTTAACTCCTCTCCCCTGCTCTTGTCCCACTCCTCTCCCTTGTCCTGGTACTTTCTTTGTGTTGCTCTATATTGCGATTGAAATAGGTAACCTCAACACCTGAGTGTTTCCTAGTTGGGAATCAACTGTGATTTATAGTATTTACATAACTTCAACCAGCTTTTTCTCAGTAGCAATGGAATACGTAAAATACAGAGGATATGTTTGTGTTTCAATTCACAATATGAACGGTTGTTCACTTTGACTTTAGCCAATAAGTTAGGTTTTGAACATGATATCTGTTTTGGCATACAGTGTGAAAGCAATGGTAGATTGGGCAGTAAAAATCGATTGTTTTGGTCTTTGTTGAGCTTGTGTGTAAAATAAGTTTAAGCATTTGAAATTTGTGTTTACTCTATGCATTTTGTGTCAAAGCAACAAGAAATGTGTTAATTGTATAGCCAACACAGACGGATGTTGTGCTAACTGTGTTAAGAGTTTAGGAAACGTGTTAAAGGTATGGAAAAAACCGTTATAGCGATTGGAAAAAACTGTAAATATGTATATATTATGTTTTTTTCACTCGCCATTACAATCATTTTCTCGCGCACCCCCGGTGGTCAGTCTGCGCACCACTAGGGGTGCACGCACCCCAGTTTGGGGACCACTGAGTCTAGATTAATCTAGATTAATTCCAAGATTACAGTGAGATTAATCTATATTTAAAACATTAATCTATGCCCACCTCTAGTAATTATGTAACGTGACAAAACTCCAGAGGGATCCTGCAGTAAGGCCTCTCCATGGTTAACCAGTGAGTTACCAGAAGCCTGGGCTGCGTTTCCCCATCAGTCTAGGTCCTGGGTAAAATATGAATGTGCTTCATTTAGCGGAGAATATCTCAACTAATATGACCCCATCCAACAACGTGGAATGTGTGCCAAGATCTCTACCCGGGACGAAAGTCCTGAAAATGACCGCAACAGGTGCATCACACTACAGGTGCATCACTACAGGTGCATCACACTACAGGTGAATGTGAGTTTTCCCCCCTTTATAGATATCCTCGTACATTTCTACCAGATTAATCTCCATATTAAGAGAAATATGTTTTGTAGAGCGACTTACATTAAATACAGGGACATTCTCCCCGAGGCAAGTAGGGTGAAGTGCCTTGCCCAAGGACACAACGTCATTTTGCACAGCCGGGAATCGAACCAACAACCTTCTGATTAATAGCCCGACTCCCTAACCGCTCAGCCATCTGACCTGTACTCTATAATGATGGATCTTAGCTTTCTACGAGCAAGAAACAAACCATCGTTATTTCTTACGTGCCGCATACGATGGATTCTACGTTCAATTTAGGCTTCCAAGCTTTCGGGTAACGCACCCGTTCCATGAAGCCAGATTCAAGAGTCAGGATTATGTCAGTCTGACTCATTTCCAGTTGATTCGGTTCCATAAATCTAGTTCAAGCTCAGCTATGGCAGTTTATGCTGCAAACCAAACCTGGTCCGAGGGATTCCTGTAACACTGACCCGATAGGAAAACCATGATTCACCAACGTCTTTCTGGCGTGATGCAATATTTTACTTGTATAACATCTATGTTATACAAGTAAAGTCGCTAGATCTTGTGATAAGAAAAGGAGGTGGACCTGAATATTCCAGTGCCATCTAGAGGCGGCGTTACAATCACTGCTGGCTTGCCTTAACCCTACCTCTCTCCCCACTCCCTGCAGGACTAACCCTACCTCTCTCTCCCCTCTCTCTCCCTTATGTCTCCAGTCTAACACTGCTGGCTTGCCTTATGTCTCCAGTCTAACACTTGTTCATTGGCCGGTGGACTCCCCACGACCACTTAGCTACAAAGACAATAGTCATGGAAATGTGTTTATTATTACATGTAAGTCTGATTTTCACAATCGCCCAAAAGAAGAAATATCCAACCAACCCTCATCAGTGGTAAGGGAGCATTAAAAACAGACACTAATGTGTGGATTCTATAAATGTCAGAATAAACTGCCACTATTCTACTGAATGAAAAGTATACAGATCCTGCATAGTCAGTCAACAACAGGGTGTTGAGATATGTTTTTATTTCAAAATCAAACTATTAGCAATGAAGGAAAAACTAAACATGTACAACTAGAAAAGACAACAAAAAGAACAGGGTGATGATAAAGGCCACAGGCCTGCTTGTACACTAGTTAGACCAGGAGGCTGCATGGCCACATGTCAGACAGCCATGTACGCTCTCCATCTCAGCCCAGTCTCCCCTCCTAATAAACACTAGGCCAGCTGCCTCACCTGCAGCTTATGAAGAGAGTGTGTGTGTGTGTGTGTGGGTGAGGGAGAGAGAGTGTGTGTGTGTGAGAGAGAGTGTAGCATGTATGTGCGCAAGGCTGAGAATACGAACGCTGAGGGGAATGCATGTAGGATGAGGTGGACAGATGAGAGAAATTAAGATAGAGAAGAGGAAAGATGCCAGGAGGGGGAGGGGAATGGAGGCAGGGGCAGGTCTGGGGGAGGGAGGGGCAGGCTGGGGGACGGAAGCGGTGTTTCATGGTGCGTCCAGCTGCTCCAGCAGTGTTCTCCTCCTCTTCTCTAGCTCTCCCTCGCTCAGCTCACTGCCTGACGTGTCCCAGCCGCCCTGCAGAGAACAAGACGTCACGACTTATCTCACTCCACAACCTTCTGGAGGAGCAGCAACACAACTACATCACCAGGTGTTCCTAGAACATCCAGGCCCAAGAATGATTTAGGTACTAGCTGTCTTTACTTTAACATAACATTCTAGAAGTATGGTTTGAATTTTGGGGTGTTCCTTTGACTCTACATTCCCAGTGGGCGAGGCCAGGAGTCTGACTCATCCTGCCTCAGAAGACCCTACCTCCTCCTTGGTAGCTTTCCTTTTGGGAGACTTCTGTTTGGAGTCGGAGCGGCCTTTCCCTCTGGACTTGTCATTCTCTTTCTCCTTCTCCTTCTCCTGCTCCCGTTTGCTGTCCCTCTCTCTCCCCTTCTTCTCTCCCTCAGACTCAGGGGAAGCCTGTGCACACACACACACACACACACACACACACACGAGGCTGAGTAACTGACCCAGTGACCCGTGACCTTCCTACCCCCTCCGGTCCACATGGTCATGTGATCACCTACCGACTTGTGTCGCCTCTTCTTTCCCTTCTTCTTGTGCTTCTTGGACTTCTTATAACTTCTCTCTGCACACAGGAAGGAGGAAGTCAGGTGCCGTCCCAGCTCTTCTCTCCATCACACAACATCAACTACAGTGGATGGACCGGATTTTTCCGAAAATAAGACGCAATTTCTATAAGCCACACCCCACCAGAATGGGAGCTTTGTGTTTGTAAATCGGAGTACAGGCCGCACCTTAAACGGGAACAACGATACCGTAGCACCAACTAGCGTTGAGCGGAACAATGCTCACGATTGTTTATTAACACAGAAACACTTTCCCATTGGACAGCTTGGATAGTGATACAACTAGACAAGTCACAATCAGGGTGACCATAGCATTACACATATCAAAACAGAACGAACACAACAAGAAAACTCCAAACAATGCTTAACTAACTAAGCTAATGTTCTTAACTTTGTAGCTTTTCAGCTTGCCGTGGGGCATTCTGGGTAGCATTGTGAGAGCATAGGCGATCTTACAGCATTGTGTAACGGTTGTGGATAGTATGTCCAGAAATAAAGCCAAGTCACTCATTTAGTGACAAAATCCATTATGTCTACAAAATTATTTTAGATATCGTATCAGTTTAGCTTGCTTGCAAATCCTGAGAACAGCCTACTGGAGCAGACCTTTCTATGTTCAACAGAAAAGGGCGTTTTGTCCCTCGGGAGTTGCTGTAGGCATGATGCTGACGTAAGCATTACGTGAGGTCAGTTAGGGCTGTTCGAATGGCGATGTCAAGAAGAGCAGTGATAAAATACAAGTTGTGAAAAGAGATCACGTCCGTGTCTTATTGTCCACACGATCATATACAATTATATCTAAAACAAACTTACAAAGAGCTCAGTTACACTACCAAAGTTGAATTACCCAATGTCGTTAGCGATGCTAGCGTTAGTTTGCTAGCTGTATATAACATTTCACTGGGACTTGCAGCTGTTTGATTTACTAAAATGATTATGCAATGTAATGTTCTACTAGCCATTTGCCTACTTCAAGTCACTATATTTCCAAGCCCTGATAGTGTAACTGAGACGACACAGTAAATAATTCCTCTTTCAAGTAATAAGCACGGTCTGTAGAGATCTTGGGATGTTTTTGTTCTAAAACCGGCTATAAGCCGCTTCGAAATATAAGCCGTACAACCACAAGAAAACTGTAAAATCGTGGTACAAGCCGCGACTTTATTTCTGAAAAACACGGTATGTCCTGTTGTTCCCTCTGTAATATATAATAGCAAAAACTTGTGTAGAGTGTTTTTGTGCTTGCATGTACAGGTGGTTTGGTGTTAATGCTGCACCAGAACTGCCCTCTGAAGACAAAGTGTTATGGTATTGAGTGCTTCCTGTTTCCTGTCTTATATGGTATTGAGCACTTCCTGTTTCCTGTCTCACCAGACTCCCCGCTGGAGGAGCGCTCAGACAGGGACTTGGACTGAGAGCGCTTCTTCTTCTTGTTGTTGTTGTGGTACTCCTCCTCCTCAGACTCTGAACCCTGTGGAGACAGTGGGGGGGGTGGGGGGGGGAGAGTGCGTCTACAGGTCAACCATGACGAAAACCATACCTGTACCCTGGGCTCCAGACTACATGTCTTACAGGAGCACTGTACATAGATATATATATATATAGTAAGACATCTAGCCTTTAACGATACATATCACAATATAGCACATTTTCTTTAAAGTCAATGAATAAATTGTTTATAGAAAATTACCATAAAAAAGACTATTTGAACAATTAAAAAGTAATTACTCATATTTGACTTCTAATTTTTTAAGGCTCCAAATGTAATTTAATCTGTGCAACCTCAAAATATATTTGGGAGTTAGTAGACTACTTGTAAATAATTCACTGGACAGGTACAAGTGGGACGCTGCACCTTTAAGGGCGCAGTGAGGTGTGGGACACTGCACCTTTAAGGGCGCAGTGAGGTGTGGGACACTGCACCTTTAAGGGCGCAGTGGTGTGGGCCACGTTGTGGGGAGCTAGCCAAGTTCTCCGTTCAAAAGGTTTAGTCTTTGTAGTACTACTTGAATAAACAACACACAAAGCTGCGTGCCAAAAGGGAGAAGTTTGCCCACCTCCCAAACATTTGTGCAGATAACTTGTGACGCATTGCCCTGCCTGTACCTAAGTTTACATCAGACCATGTCTAATATCTTTGACACTGTCACAAATGGCTTCAAAGTTGCCCACACAACATACACAACTCAAAGCCCAAAGGAGCTGACAGTTAAAAGCTGGATTCATGGATTCATCTAGAACCCTGTCATTACTCCACGTGTCCTGTAGGGGGAGACAGGTGAGTTGGCCTACTGACCGAGCGAGAACGGGACCTCTTCCTGTGGTGCTTCTTGGACTTCTTTGAGTGCTTCTTGGTCTTGGAGTGATGGTGCTGGCACTCATGCTGTCAGGACAGGACATGGGTTAGATGGGACATCACTTCCTATTGTCGAAGAGTGATACATCTGGACTAGGCAGAAACAGGTTACCTCCAAGACGTGCATGAAGTCTTTAAATATCCTCTTCCTTTCTGACTCCAGGGTCACGTCCTCGAAGGCCGACTCTTTGAGGAATCTCTCTCGGACCTGAATCAAAACACAAATGGGTAGAACATGGGGATGGGTACAGCTCAGTGGTAGAACATGGGGATGGGTATAGCTCAGTGGTAGAGCATGGGGATGGGTACAGCTCAGTGGTAGAGCATGGGGATGGGTATAGCTAGGTGGTAGAGCATGGGGATGGGTACAGCTCAGTGGTAGAGCATGGGGATGGGTATAGCTCAGGTGGTAGAGCATGGGGATGGGTACAGCTCAGTGGTAGAACATGGGGATGGGTACAGCTCAGTGGGTAGAGCATGGGGATGGGTATAGCTCAGTGGTAGAGCATGGGGATGGGTATAGCTCAGTGGTAGAGCATGGGGATGGGTACAGCTAGGTGGTAGAACATGGGGATGGGTACAGCTCAGTGGTAGAACATGGGGATGGGTACAGCTAGGTGGTAGAACATGGGGATGGGTACAGCTCAGAGGTAGAACATGGGGATGGGTACAGCTCAGTGGTAGACTACTATGCGCTCAAGGCCATACTCTGCCGCCTCCCATTGTATCTCCCGGGGGACCCTCTCATACGCCTTCTCCAGATCCACAAAACACAGGTAGACTGGATGGGCACACTCCCAGGCCCCCTCCAGGAACCTTGCGAAAGTCAAGATCTGGCCCATAGTTCCAAGTCCAGAACGAAATCTGCTTTGTTCCTCTTCAATCCGAGGATCAACAAATCGGCCAAACCCAGCATCTTAGAGTAAACTTTACCAGGGTGGCTGAGAAGTGTGATACCCCTGTAGTTGGCACACACGCTCTGGACCCCCTTTTCCAGTATGACTAGCTGACAGAAGCCAGGCTTATTCGGTAAACTCGTTTTATGGAACAGGTTTCCGAACCAGTTTAAGGTTTGGCAAGTTTACTATTTTATGATTATAATCAGGAAGTGACATCACAACACCAGGTGTACGACTAGACCGGAAGTGACATAAAATGTACCGTCTCCCAGGTGGCCTCTGGCTCAAGAGGGGGCGTGGCCTGCTTCAGCATGCTCTTGAACGCTGCCTCCTTCCTCTTCATCTTCCTGGCCTCCTCCTTCTCCCGCTCCCGCTCCCGAGCCTCAGCCTTTTCCAGCAGCTGCCAGGGGGACAAAAGCTGTTATATTGCTATGCGAGACACAGTGGACGGATTTACAATGTGTGGCCTCCCAGATGCTGCCAGAAGATTCTGGTGTTACCCTGCTCTCCTGGACAGGGTTACTGTGTTACTGTGACCATGCTCTCCTGGACTGTGTTACTGTGTTACTGTGACCCTGCTCTCCTGGACAGGGTTACTGTGTTACTGTGACCCTGCTCTCCTGGACTGTGTTACTGTGTTACTGTGACCCTGCTCTCCTGGACTGTGTTACTGTGACCCTGCTCTCCTGGACTGTGTTACTGTGTTACTGTGACCCTGCTCTCCTGGACAGGGTTACTGTGTTACTGTGACCCTGCTCTCCTGGACTGTGTTACTGTGTTACTGTGACCCTGCTCTCCTGGACTGTGTTAATGTGTTACTGTGACCCTGCTCTCCTGGACTGTGTTATTGTGTTACTGTGTTACTGTGACCCTGCTCTCCTGGACTGTGTTACTGTGACCTTGCTCTCCTGGACTGTGTTACTGTGACCCTGCTCTCCTGGACTGTGTTACTGTGTTACTGTGACCCCACTCCGAGCAGGGCTGCAGCTGGTCGGGGGCTCTTACACTGTTGAAGGCCAGCTTGATGTTGCCAGCATCCAGCGTCGTGGCTCTCTTGTCTGAGCTGATAACAGAACCAAAGTCCTCAAATCCAGTATTCACCTCCACCAGGAAGCCCTTGTCCTGCGGCACAGAGAAAGAGAGATGACTATGGACAATAATCAGGTCCATACAGTAAGCCATCTTATTATCATGCATGTGAGAGTTGCTACAGAGATTACCAGTGGGCCTTACGAGGGGAAAGGGTCGCCAGACACAAACACACACGGCTGTGTTAACTTCCCTGTTAAAAGCTCACGACTGAGCTACACACACACACACACAGGAGAATGTTCTACAAGCCCTCCCACATGATGCGAACACACCCAGCCGTGTGCTCTCACCTTGAGAATGTCTTTGATGATCCTCTTCTCGTCATGGTAACGGGCCTTCAGGTCTTCCACGTAGAACTTGAACAGGTCCAGAGGGGTGGAGCCTGCAGAATAGACACCATAAACTAACATCCGCATGTTACTCAACAGCTGCTCTGGCAACACAAGATTATCTGCACACACACACACACACACTAGACCAGGCCAGGCCCAGACACACTAGCTAGACCAGGCCAGGCCCAGACACACAAGCTAGACCAGGCCAGGCCCAGACACACTAGACCAGGCCAGGCCCAGACACACTAGACCAGGCCAGGCCCAGACACACTAGACCAGGCCAGGCCCAGACACACTAGACCAGGCCAGGCCCAGACACACTAGCTAGACCAGGCCAGGCCCAGACACACTAGACCAGGCCAGGCCCAGACACACTAGACCAGGCCAGGCCCAGACACACAAGCTAGACCAGGCCAGGCCCAGACACACTAGACCAGGCCAGGCCCAGACACACTAGACCAGGCCAGGCCCAGACACACTAGACCAGGCCAGGCCCAGACACACTAGCTAGACCAGGCCAGGCCCAGACACACTAGCTAGACCAGGCCAGGCCCAGACACACTAGACCAGGCCAGGCCCAGACACACTAGCTAGACCAGGCCAGGCCCAGACACACTAGCTAGGCTGCAAGATCATCACTCAGAGAATATGTGCATGCTTCTGCAGGTGTGTGTATACACTTTAAGTAACTGTCAATATTAATATAATATAGTATATACATGCATGCATGTGTGTTTCTACGTTTGTGGCAGTGTGTGTGTTTGTGTTCCATTAGTTTGTACTGGCACATGTGGCAGTGTGTGGTGTGTGTGTGTGTGTATGGTGTGTGGCGCATGCATGCTGCTCGTACCGGGCTGGCCCAGCATGTTGGAGAAGCGGATGTCGGAGCTGATGGTGGGGTACATCTCCATCCAGGCAGACATGGAGTGCAGCTGACCGTGGTCATGGAGCTCATCCAGAAACTTCTGTTCAGACACACAATACAAAACAGGACTTTGAGGACTTCACTTCCATTTGTAGCGTTTTCCCCCCTTTTCAAACCAGTAGTACCCACAGTTTGTCTTGACAATGGAGGACACACTTTAAATAAAATGCATTAATAATATTATTATTAACATAGATAAGTACTTGTAAAGGGGAAATGAGGGTGATAAAGCAGTAACTAAAAGAACCTGGAAAGACTGGCGGTTCTTGCGCTGCCGTCTCCTCTCTCTCAGCAGAGACTTCTGCTTGTCATCCTCCTCCTCCTTCTCCAGAGCACGGATGTGCTCCTCAAAACAGATCAGAGCATCCTCCTTGTCCATGTCTACAAGGAGTGAGGAGAGAGCGGAGAGGGCGAGAGGGAGGAAGGAGAAGAGATGGGGAGAGGGAGGAGAGGACAGGGGGAGAGGAGAGGAAGAAGAGGGAGAGAGGAAAGAGAGGAAGGAGAGGGAAGATAGGAAGGTGAGAGATGGAAGGATAAAGGGAGGGGGGATGGAGGAGGGTGTTAAAGACAGTGGATAGGGAGACATTCATTCAGTAACACAAACATAATACACACTTTAATACACCAAGCAACTGGTACACATTCATAAAGACACAATCACAACAACCGTCACTTTCCTCTGAAACAAACACACACAGCCACTAACGAGTATGTGTGACTGAGCGGCAGGGGATGAGTGTGAGAGGAGTGAGCGTGTGTGTGAGCGTACTCTGGCGGGGGATGAGTGTGAGAGGAATGAGCGTGAGTGTGAGCGTACTCTGGCGGGGGATGAGTGTGAGAGGAGTGAGCGTGTGTGTGAGCGTACTCTGGCGGGGGATGAGTGTGAGAGGAGTGAGCGTGTGTGTGAGCGTACTCTGGCGGGGGATGAGTGTGAGAGGAGTGAGCGTGAGTGTGAGCGTACTCTGGCGGGGGATGAGTGTGAGAGGAGGGAGCGTGAGTGTGAGCGTACTCTGGCGGGGGATGAGTGTGAGAGGAGTGAGCGTGTGTGTGAGCTTACTCTAGCGGGGGATGAGTGTGAGAGGAGTGAGCGTGAGTGTGAGCATACTCTGGCGGGGGATGAGTGTGTGAGGAGTGAGCGTGTGTGTGAGCGTACTCTGTAGCTCCTCGTCCTCGGCAAAGGTGGGGTTGTCCAGTAGGTACTGCTGTGCCTCAGACCACGTGGTACGGTACGTCACGTTAGCCATGTTATCCAGGATGTTTTTCAGGGCCTCCCAGTTCCTCTTCCGCAGCTGCTTGGCTTGTTCCTGGAGAACATCAGAACGGGAACAGGTGTGAGTGTTTGTTTGTAAGTGCCAGAATGGAGGGTTCTGGTTAGGTGGAGGGTTAGTTAAAGGGTGGAGGGGGCTAACCTTCTCCTTCTTAGCCAGGTAGAACAGGACATCTTCATAGATCTCCAGTCTGTCCCTCTCTGGAACACAACTCCACACCTCCTGATCTCCAAACATCTGCTCAGCTTTCCTGGGTTGAGCATCACACACACACACACACACACACACATTAAAGTGGAGCTGAGTGACACACTACATGGAGCAATTACATTTCCCTCCACAAGAGAGCAGTATGATACCAGGCACTAATGAAAGTATCTAAACACTCTCTCTCTCTCTCTCTCTCTCTCAGCACCAACAGGGGGTGTAGACCCAGTGTCTGTCTCTCTCTAAGTGGGTCTAGCCCGTGTCTCTCTCAGCACCAAAAGGGGGTCTAAGCTGGTGGTACCAGTAGAAGGCAGTGGCAGCAGGGCTTGAGCAGAACATTCTGGACATGCAGGTGGACAGCAGGAGCCAAGCGACCTTGCTGCCTCTCTCCAGCTGCCCAGCCTGTGACGTCACTCACCCCGTCACCGCCAACCCATCACCGCCAACCCACCGGCCAAACTGGCCTCTGGTCAAGGTTGACAGTGGACTTGCGTCCCCTGCGGAGGTCTCAGTGACTCACACCCGGACACACACCCAGACACACGGCCAGCACAACCGGGATGCCACTCGCAGGAAGTGAACTTGCTTGGGATGAAACTGACGTTCTGTTCTGCTTTCAAACACGTTTCTTGACGTTGAAGGAAAAGCAAAGGCCCTAAGCTATTCTAAGTCCCTGGTGAAAAAACCACTGGAAGTACACTGATGGCATCTAGACTACTTCCAGGGGAAATGCTAGGTGTGAAGACAGGCCCCATCACAGTGGGAGGTGCATTAAGGGACCAGTCCTTTATAAGAAGGCATCAGAACAAACATCAATGACAGAATCCATTGTGCTCTTATCCAGAGCCACTAGGGCACCCCATGAACTAACAACATCCAGAGTAGCATTCACCCTAACCCACCAGGTCATTTAACAAAGGAGTGCAACCTGCTGAGAGTTTGGGACGCAAACCCACGATCAGTGTCCACACTGAGGGAGGAGCTGCCCCTCCAGGGACTGAGGGGGATTCAAACCCACATCTAAGTCACTCCAGGAATAACACATCGTCATGGTATCAGGAGCCACATACTTGTATCTGGTGGTGGAGGTCATCTTGTCATGATTCTCCAAGAACCTCTGGTAGGTTTCCTTGGACTCCTTGTACTTGATCCTGGCCTCTTCCTTCTCCTCCTTCTCTGTCTGGACCTTGTAGGCGTTGAACGCCTGCTTCTTCTCACTCAGCTTGGGCAGGGCACTGCAGACACACACACACCACAGTAGGTTGTTAAGGCAGTCTGATCTGGTATGTATGGTGATCAGGAGACTGAGAAGCTGGCTGACATGTATAGTTCATTGTGCCGAGTCTGTAAACACAACCTGGGTCAGTTCCACACATCAGTGACATTAAAGTTTAATTTGATTCACAGACAGCACTACCAGACAGCACTGCCAGACAGCCAGACAGCACTACCAGACATCCAAACAGCACTGCCAGACAGCACTACCAGTTAGCCAGACAGCACTACCAGACATCCAGACAGCACTGCCAGACAGCACTACCAGACAGCCCTGCCAGACAGCCCTGCCAGACTGCCAGACAGCACTACCAGACATTGACAGCACTGCCAGACAGCACTGCCAGACAGCACTGCCAGACAGCACTGCCAGACAGCACTGCCAGAAAGCCAGACAGCACTACCAGACATCCAGACAGCACTGCCAGACAGCACTGCCAGACATCCAGACAGCACCGCCAGACAGCACTGCCAGACATCCACACAGCACTGCCAGACAGCACTACCAGGCATCCAAACAGCACTGCCAGGCATCCAAACAGCACTGCCAGACAGAACTACCAGACACCCAGACAGCACTGCCAGACAGCCAGACCAGACATCCAGACAGCACTGCCAGACAGCACTACCAGACAGCCCTGCCAGACTGCCAGACAGCACTGCCAGACATCCACACAGCACTGCCAGACAGCACTGCCAGACAGCACTGCCAGACATCCACACAGCACTGCCAGACATCCAGACAGCACTACCAGACAGCACTGCCAGACAGCACTACCAGGCATCCAGACAGCACTGCCAGACATCCACACAGCACTGCCAGACATCCAGACAGCACTACCAGACAGCACTGCCAGACAGCACTGCACTGCCAGACATCCAGACAGCACTACCAGACAGCACTGCCAGACATCCAGACAGCACCACCAGACAGCACCGCCAGACAGCACTGCCAGACATCCACACAGCACTGCCAGACATCCAGACAGCACTGCCAGACAGCCAGACAGTACTGCCAGACATCCAGACAGCACTGCCAGACAGCCAGACAGTACTGCCAGACATCCACACAGCACTGCCAGACATCCACACAGCACTGCCAGACAGCACTGCCAGACAGCCCCAGCTGGACTGGACTGGTGAGGGTCGGGGCATACCTGTATCGAGGATCGTTGATGATGGTTTTCATGGCCTGCTCCCATGATGCATTAGATGAGACACCCTGAAAAACAGAAGGATGAAGATGAGGGGTGATGGACACTCAGTCTCCAGCTCTCTGATGACCTCACAGTCTCCAGCTCTCTGATGACCTCACAGTCCCCAGCTCTCTGATGACCTCACAGTCCCCAGCTCTCTGATGACCTCACAGTCCCCAGCTCTCTGATGACCTCACAGTCCCCAGTCTCTCTGATGACCTCACAGTCCCCAGCTCTCTGATGACCTCACAGTCCCCAGTTCTCTGATGACCTCACAGTCCCCAGTTCTCTGATGACCTCACAGTCCCCAGTTCTCTGATGACCTCACTGTCCCCAGCTCTCTGATGACCTCACAGTCCCCAGTTCTCTGATGACCTCACAGTCCCCAGCTCTCTGATGAGCTCCTGTAAAGCAGCCAGATCACTGGACGTCCCAATCAGCCTCTGTCAACACCAACATCTGCAGGTGCAGCTTTCCAACCCTGCTCCTGTAGGTGATCTGGTTTTGATATGTAGGGCGGGGCAGGGATAGGGGCAGGGCAGGTATGGAGGCGGGAAAGGGATGTTCCAGTCCATACTAAGTTAATAATCCAGCACCCCCCCCCCGCCTCGCCTTCATCCAGCCCCCACCCCTCGCCTTCATCCAGCCCCCCCTCGCCTTCATCCAGCCCCCCGCCCCTTCATCCCGCCCCCCTCGCCTTCATCCAGCAACGCTAATCATAAAGACAGAGCCATTAAGATCTCGTAGGCAAATAGCGAGCAATCTCAAAGGAGGGCTTTGTGCACCAAATTAAAAAGACCTAAATATAGACCCACTGAGCCACCTTGCACAGACACAGACCACTTGCACGTGTGCGCACACACACAGGGAGCTGAGACTTAGCAATCATGCTAAGACCTCCGAGTGCTCTGGAGAGAAGTTGATTAAATACACCCGTGAGCACACACAATACTGGGAAGCGTTTGGAACCATAAGTATAGTATGAAGCCACACTGTCAGAGCTCCTAACCAGGCCTTTCCACAGTAGTGGAGGTGTGATCAGTTTTACTGCCTAGGGAAGCACTCAGCACAACACATGAAGTCTGGGATGGAGGAAGAGTGCCTCACAGCACCATAAACACCCTCCTGAACAGGCCTCACCAGACCTCACAGCACCATAAACACCCTCCTGAACAGGCCTCACCAGACCTCACAGCCCCATAAACACCCCCCTGAACAGGCCTCACCAGACCTCACAGCACCATAAACACCCTCCTGAACAGACCTCACAGCACCATAACCACCCTCCTGAACAGGCCTCACCAGACCTCACAGCACCATAAACACCCTCCTGAACAGGCCTCACAGCACCATAAACACCCTCCTGAACAGGCCTCACCAGACCTCACAGCACCATAAACACCCTCCTGAACAGGCCACACCAGACCTCACAGCACCATAAACACCCTCCTGAACAGACCTCACAGCACCATAAACACCCTCCTGAACAGACCTCACAGCACCATAAACACCCTCCTGAACAGGCCTCACCAGACAGGTGGGTTGTGTAGGTGAGGTGAAATGATGTACGATCCTTCAGAATAAAATTTCTCTAACCAATAAGAACATGTCGTCCGGACAATATGAACAAAAACAACCTGTTATGAATCCGCCAGGACACGTCTGAATGCAGCTCTAGCTGTGTGTGTGTGTGTGTGCTGACAGACAGGACTCGCAGACACCACCCGCTCATGTCAGCTGTACAGCAGTCTTAGGGTCAGAACCCTGGACCCAGCAGTGGGCGGGGTCAGAACCCTGGACCCAGCAGGGGGCGGGGTCAGAACCCTGGATCCAGCAGTGGGCGGGGTCAGAACCCTGGACCCAGCAGTGGGCGGGGTCAGAACCCTGGACCCAGCAGTGGGCAAGGTCAGAACCCTGGACCCAGCAGTGGGCGGGGTCAGAACCCTGGACCCAGCAGTGGGCGGGGTCAGAACCCTGGACCCAGCAGTGGGCGGGGTCAGAACCCTGGACCCAGCAGTGGGCGGGTCTTCACCTTCTCCTTCAGGAGCTCTTTGAAGGCCTGCTTGGCCTCCTCCTTGGTGTTCCACTTGTACGTCTTCTTCTGGATCTCTGGACGATCCTCCTTGGAGCCCTCAGTGCTGAACACCATAGGCAAGACAGGCAGGCAGAAAGACAAACAGACGGCAGACAGTCAGAGGGAGAGAGAGACAGTCATTGAGACAGTCAAGAGTGTGTGTTTATGCATGATTGTGTGTTTATACATGATTGTGTGTGTGTCTGTGCGCCCCAGTGCGGGTGGTCTCGTCCTACCTGGCAGGAAGCTCTGTTGGGGCAGTGCTCTCTGTGGAAGCTGGGGGGGCCTCAGTGCTGCCCTCGCCCCCCTGAACGGGCCCTTGAGTCAGGTGCTCCTCCACCACGGGCAGGACCACGCTCACCGACACGCTCTCCACCTCCATCATAGTAGCCATGGCGGCGTGAGCCTGCAGGACAGGCGTGGGGAGGGTGCCAGGGGCTGGGACGTCTGCAGTGCTGCAGCAGGAGCACGAGGAGGGGACACAGGAGGAGGAGGAGTAGACACGAGGAGGAGGGACACAGGAGGAGGAGGAGGGGGGGACGACACAGGAGGAGGAGGAACGACACAGGAGGAGGAGGAGGGGGGACGACACAGGAGGAGGAGGAGGGGGGGACACGAGGAGGAGGGGACACAGGAGGAGGAGACAGGAGGAAGAGACATGAGGAAGAGGGGGAAACATATTTATCTTTTTATACGTTCCACGTAGCTGCTGTTTGCCTTGTCATCAGAATCCAACCTCTCAGAATGACCTTGTGTTGTACTGCAGCACTGGAAAAATACATAAACAGCAAACTACAGATGCTCTTTGTATTAAACATGGTAAGTGCTTAGGTGTCTACCTTCAGTCATTGTATTAACAGGTATAACAGCACTAGCCTCTCCTTCGAATCTCAGTATTAGTTATAACACAAGGCCTGTGTTTTCAATAGACACTACCTAAACTAAAGCCAGTATTTCATTTCAAAGAGAGGCAGGCCATGGACACACAGATGTAAACGAGATATCTTTAGAAAGGATGAGACACTGTTATTTGTTTTGGCATGATGATAATAAGCTCAATTTTCACTAAGGAAAAACACTTGGAGGGGGAGATAAACTACTCACCCATTCTCCTCGGCTTTGATCATGGCTGAAAGAAAGCAAAGAGATGGATGTTAAAACAGACTACCAGGTACCCCCCCAGAGGAGACAGGATACCAGGTACTCCCCCAGAGGAGACAGGATACCAGGTACTCCCCCAGAGGAGACAGGACACCAGGTACTCCCCCAGAGGAGACAGGACACCAGGTACTCCCCCAGAGGAGACCAGGTACTCCCCCAGAGGAGACAGTACCAGGTACTCCCCCAGAGGAGACAGGACACCAGGTACTCCCCCAGAGGAGACAGGACACCAGGTACTCCCCCAGAGGAGACAGGACACCAGGTACTCCCCCAGAGGAGACAGGACACCAGGTACTCCCCCAGAGGAGACAGGACACCAGGTACTCCCCCAGAGGAGGGGCACAGAGAGGGGGGGAGGCGCTGCCCTGACTCACCCTCCAGGTCCTCCAGATCCTTGGGCTTGGTCCATCTGGACTCCTTGGTCAGGGAGTTGTAGAAGTACGGCTTCCCCGTGTCAGACTTGTACTCCTTCCACGGACAGTTGGACAACATTTGCTAGAAACACAAAAACATCTCAGAAAACTGGCGAGAGAGAAATGGAGATAAAGAAAGCAATGGAGAAATAGAAGAGAAAGAGAGATACAGGAGGGGCTGAGGTTTGACTCAGAAGCAGTGTTTCCCCTACCATTATGTTGGGGGGGGCGGGGCGTTTTTTGTAATGCATTTTTTTTTAATGCATGATGCATGCTTGATTTTTTTCTTCTTATATAGTGCCAGATCACCAAAAAGTCATTTAAGGTTACCTTTCCTATAAAACAGGTCTATAGCTTGCTCTTTTATCAAGCAAACTAAATGGCCCCATGTTATTTTTTTTATTTACACAACGGCATTTCCCCCCTCCCCCCCCTCCCCCAAAAGCTGTAAACCTAGGGGAAACACTGAGAAGTGAGGGTAGGGTTAGGCCGAATCCCAATACTCCGTCTTACCCCCTACCCCCAGCCCTTAGTGTTGCACGTTCACGTGAGAGCTAGTGGTGTCCCAATACTCTTTTTGAGCTAGGGGTAGGGCGAAGACGAAGGGGTATACACCCCTTAAAACCAAGTGAGCTCGGGAGCTTACTTGAAACCTAGGGGTATGTGAATACTGCGCTACCTGCAACAATGGCGGACAGATCATCCAGTCCCATAAATGTAATATTTTTAGCTTAAATAATAAAAAAAATATGACAGTCTTGTTTTGTGTGCTACACAGTCCTGTACATATGTATTTGCAACCTGTTCTTAATTAACGTTTTTAAAAACAGCTAGTTTGCTGTAGAGCCTGACCGATATATCGGCGGCCCGATATTAGGCATTTCCCGATCTATCGGTATCGGTATTTATAATGGCCAATAAATGAATATAAAAGTGTTTTTTTATTATTATATAATTGTGTTTTTGTTCAAAAGGATTTGAGTTTCATATTTTAAGTTTGTATTTGTATGCATTTTATTGATCAGAAACTGCATTATCATATTATTTTAGTGAGGAAATAATAACAGGAGTCCGATGGCTAAGCAGTTAGGGAATCGGGATATTAATCAGAGGGTTGCTGGTTCGATTCCCGGCCGTGTCAAATGACTGTGGGCAAGGCACTTACACTTAACCCTACTTGCCTCTGGGAATGTCCCTGTACTTAGTCGCTCTGGATAAGAACTTCTGCTAAAAGTGACTAAATGTGAACTACAAATCAGTTTGTTTTGTTACGCGTTTCTGGATCTTCTCGATACATATATCGGATATCGGAATATCGGATTTTTCAATTGGCAAATATTTGTATCGGTATCGGCCTTAAAAATCCTTTATCGGTCGGGCTCTAGTTTGCTGCACTAACGTCCCGCATATCTCTGATTAGCATTGAATGGACTCTATGCATGTCTACAGTTTAATTTAACTCCATTAGCAGCGAATTCAAACACATTTCGTTTGATATCAGTGCATAACACTACTTGCTTTCATATACCGATATACGTAACCGTCTCATTTCATAGGGCTATGTAGCCCTTACCCCTCAATTTCGAGACATAAGGGCTAGGGGTAAGGCAGCGTATTGGGATTGGGCCTTAGTGAGGGTTGGGTTTAGTGAGGGTTAGTGAGGGAGGGTGAGGGTTAGTGAGGGAGGGTTAGGGTTAGTGAGGGTTAGTGAGGGTTAGTGAGGGTTAGGGTTGGTAGCACCGTCATACTTCTGCAGGAGACTTGAGATCGTCTGGCTTCTCCCAGGTGGACTGCTTGGTCTCGGTGTTGTAGAAATAGGTTTTCCCATCAAGAGACTTGTGCTCTGTCCAAAGGGACTTCTACAGAAGACAATACCAGACAATACCTTAATAACACGTCTCCACAACAGACATGGATGCAAGGAGCCAAATGAAAGGAGGATTTCCAGGGTAAATCACTGGCAGCATTCAGAGCTTCTGAGAACAGAACGGTGGAAGGAGTGGGGAGGTTCTCACCTTTTTAGGATGCTCGTCCTGGGGAGAGCCATTAGCTGTACCCTGAACAAAACAAAACAACGCTCAATTACACTGGGCTGATTATGGACACATCTTAGTAGAGGGAGGGAATGGAAGCGATACAACATTGAATCTGCTGCGTGACATGCATATCTAACACTCTGGTCAGCCCTGACACACACACACACTCATACAACGTACCTGACACACACACACTCATACAACATATGCAGTATATGTTTTATATAACATAAGTTAAACAAAACAACTTTGTGTGTGAATGATTGAATATGCTCATTTAATGCCCCTGATGACCATGACACACACATACAAGTTGTACAAACTGTACTCACCACTGTTCCTGCTGTAGTGGTGGCTAGGAGGAAAAACACAGGTTAGTCATTCCAACATTGACAGGATAAACGATTTCACCAAATTAGTAATTGTGTGTGAAAAGGTCTTACCAGTGTCCACTCCAGGCTGCAGAGAAATCACAAACATTAGTCAAACCAGGCTTCAAAACAGCTCCATAAACAGGATAACAGTTTGCTCTACGGCACCATCCTTACATAAGGATTCTAAAGACGATATTAACAGAGGTAGTTCATTGTTAAGCAAACTCAGAGACATGCCTGACTACTGTGATGTGTGTGAAGCTGACAGGACTCATTAAGACCAGCCTGCCTCCCTCCAGCTGCATCAAGCATCAGGCCTGGGGACACCTCAAGTGACAGGTGACAACCTCCTCTGCATCACTACAGCATCTGACTGCTGTCAAACTAACCAAGACAACCTCCTCTGTAGCAGGTCGCACTGCTGACAACACCCACACTGGATTTTGAAGTGGGGTTACGGTTACACCAAACATTCCTTGTTGGCCTGAAGTCACACATGAAGGACCTCCGGAATCTGTAACTAGTTAGTTCATTAGGTTATAAATACGGGACTAATAAGAAACTTTGCTAAATTTATTGTCTTAAATATGTTTATTAACCAAACCCAAATACTTTTGGGACTAAGTATAGCTTTGAGGTCTTTTTTAAACATTTAAAAAAGCGCTCCAGGAGGATGTGTGATGCGTGTGAGACGGTTATCAGCTAGCTGTGGCTGGGTGTGGAACAGCTGCACTGCTACGTTCAGTGTGTTAGTGTGCTGAAGCTAAGGCTGTTGCAGGCAGCAACATCTATTCTGGGCTGCAGTGTGTGAGGCTGGGAGAGAGTGTGTGAGGCTGGAAGAGTGTGTGAGGCTGGGAGAGAGTGTGTGAGGCTGGGAGAGAGTGTGAGGCTGGGAGAGAGTGTGAGGCTGGGAGAGAGTGTGAGGCTGGGAGAGAGTGTGAGGCTGGAAGAGAGTGTGAGCCTGGAAGAGAGTGGTGTGTGAGGCTGGGAGAGAGTGGTGTGAGAGGCTGGGAGAGTGTGTGTGGGGCTGGGAGAGTGTGTGGGCTGGGAGAGTGTGTGAGGCTGGGAGAGTGTGTGAGGCTGGGAGAGTGTGTGAGCCTGGAAGAGAGTGGTGTGTGAGGCTGGGAGAGAGTGTGTGAGGCTGGAAGAGAGTGTGTGTGTGAGGCTGGGAGAGAGTGGTGTGAGAGGCTGGGAGAGAGTGGTGTGTGAGGCTGGGAGAGAGTGGTGTGTGAGGCTGGCAGTTACCGGTCCTGTTGGTTGCATGGCCACCGCGGGCATACGAGGGGGCATAATCATCCCAGCCATCATGGGGGGCATCATACCTTGCATCTAATAAGAGAGAGGATCATTAAATATTCATCTGAGGCACTGGCTTGTCTCCCTCACGGTATTAATACCCTGTGTGAGACTGTGACAGGGAGGGAGACGATGTGAGGCCAGTTTGAGCTCTGTGAAGCAGCCTGTGCACCAACCAGGAGGCAGAGCAGCATAGCTCCCCCTCCGGAGACCTGCTACACTGGCAGCTGGCTCCCCACACCGTCACATCACACCCTTTCACTCAGCTTACAGACACAAACACATATGATAAGCACAACCAGGGTTATAATATTTGTTAGTATTTGTATTTTTTTTGACAATATTTTACTCAAAGACACAGACCACACTAACAAGATCTGCCCTGTTGGGATCAACACAAAAAAAAACTCCAAGCCAACTGGCCAGATGTGAGCTGATGGAGCCTCCCTCCCTTATCCATCACAGGGTGCTTACCTGTCCCATCTGGGGTCCACCCATGGGCATCATCCCTGGGGGCATCATCCCTGGGGGCATGGGGCTCATGCTGGGCGGCCTCTGACCCATGGGGGGCATTCCCATGGGGGGGTAGTGAGGTGGCATTCCTGGTGGTCCCATCTACACACAGACGATTATAAAAACAGCAAAAAACAAATGCAACCAATCAGATTCCCCAGCTCTGATCCACAACGTGACCCATGTCATAGGGTGCTACACAGGAGAGATGGTGGACTGTTCCAGGAGAGATGGTGGACTGTTCCAACACCAATTTACAAAAAATGTGGGCATTCCCGAGGGCGGGACACCAGGGAAAGGTGCTGCTTGGCTCGAGCCATTAGCATCTGCTGAAGACTGTCATGAACAAGAGACCTCATACAGTTACTCCTAATATACTACTGGTGTCGACTATAACTAGCAATTGACAACATCTAGGCCCCGACACGACTGGCCTTGATATTATCTTTTGGACCTCACGTCACGACATCCTCATTTCAATTATTGACCAGTAGCGTATGAAAGGATATGCAATGGTGTTCGCCACTTCGAGTCTAGGATTTCCTTTACCCAGATCAAGGGAGGTCTAATATGATATCAAATTATAGTTTTCGCTATTGCTACGTAGCAAGCATGGATATCATACATGTCGTAGATTTACACGATTAGCTCTGGACAGGCTAACAATTTGTCATACCATAGCAGTCCCTAAAACGCTACTCGTCATTGACTAGTAAAGCAATTCAGCAGCTACTAGCATTCGTTTACCGCGCCAGTCAATGAGCTAGCACAAGCTCGAAAACGTAAGCTAACTAGCAAATTAGAAGCTAGCCAGCAAAGTTATTTTAACATTATCGTAGTTCCCACCAGCCTACAAAGCCATAACTACGTATATAGAGCTAGCTAGGTTATTTCAACATGTTCATAGTTACGTTACCAGCCTACAAAGGCAGGTATACAGAGCTAGCAAACTTAGCTTCATGGCATGTTGTGGCTAGCAAACATTAGCTAGCTGGATCAGTAAAGGAGGCTAGCGGCAGCTAGCAAACTTTACCAGCTCATGAGTCCCTCGCTAGCTAGGCTAGTTAGGCTAGCTAGACCAGCTTGCCGGTAGCTGACGAGATAGATTACTTCCGTTTTATTATTTAGTCCTCCGAGATCATAACAAATGTAGATGATCGTAAACGTCTCAACATATGCAATATAAAGATAGCAGCAACAGCATGTTTTGAAACAAAATGCTTAAAATAGACTGAACTCACCATGTTGACTGAGTAGTGAGCGTCCAGGCACGGGCACTCTTCAATAACGAGCGTTCTGATTGGTCTTGGCTTCCCTCAGAATGAAAGATAAAAAGAAGCTGCGTCAAGATTGCGCAGAGTGCATTGTAATCTGAGTTTGGCGTGTTAGGTTGGAGCATCTTGCTTTTCTTCACAGTGCCCGTGA
The DNA here is from genome assembly GCA_903064625.1 of Mallotus villosus. Taxonomy (NCBI): domain Eukaryota; kingdom Metazoa; phylum Chordata; class Actinopteri; order Osmeriformes; family Salangidae; genus Mallotus; species Mallotus villosus. Next base: position 24,503 of record CAEFZP010002804.1, on the reverse strand, counting down.
CGCAGTCGGTGATTAAAATACCAATGAAACACACAAATACAAAATATTTGAACAATAGATAGTGTACAGTGCCCATGAAAACACACACTCACAGATTCCTGGAATTATAGATAGATAGTGCAGTGCCCGTGATGTATCTGGTGATGACAGTTCTTCTCAGTGGCTTTGGTCCCTTTATTTCTCAGATCACAATTGAAATTCTCTGTCATGTCTGAAGTACTTGTTCAACCTCCACATCATCTCTTCTAGTCACTAGTCAAAAAGCAATTTCTCATTATTTTAAACAAATTGCAAATACTTGGCAATATTTATGCAAATTCTATCAAAACAAAATGTATTTGTATAGCGCTTTTTACAAGCAATAGGTGCATTCGACATGAACTGCGGCTGCATGAAACGACCGGCGAGAGTAGCCGCTTGCAGTCGGGGAGGAGTTGAAAACGGCTCTGTGAAGTTGGATATTCTAGCTTCTCGTGGTTTGCTGCGTTGATGTCAGTCATGGCCGATCAAGCGCTGTTTGCTTACGTTACTTTATTTATAATTGAACTTAGTCTTTCCGTTAGTAGAAGAGGTAGCCCAAAACCCTTTCTTCAACAAATGTTTTATTCAATCAAATAGTTTGGTCCGGGTTTGAGCATTGGCGAAACTGAAGGTGTCAGAATAATTACAAAACAAGCGTCAAAGTTGTCGTGTGTGAATCTGGCCAATTATGAAATAGCTGTGTCGTCATTTGAAGCCGTGCAGTTGCTCTTGAGAAAATGCGCTCGGCTACACAGCCGGCAGTTCTCGAATCGATCTCACGGTACTTTGATGGCTACGTCACAGTGACCTAGCCTCGGCGCCGTCTCAAGTCGGACAAAAAGTCTAACCAGAATTCACTGTTTCAAGTCAGCCGCCTGCAGCTGGCTGCAGCGCTGTATGAAGCGAGGTCATGTCGAACGCACCTAATTGACCTCGCTTCATGCAGCGCTGCAGCTGGCTGCAGGCGGCTGACTTGAAACAGTGAATTCTGGTTAGACTTTTTGTCCGACTTGAGACGGCGTCGAGGCTAGGTCACTGTTACGTAGCCATCAAAGTACCGTGAGATCGATTCGAGAACTGCCGGCTGTGTAGCCGAGCGCATTTTCTCAAGAGCAACTGCACGGCTTCAAATGACGACACAGCTATTTCATGATTGGCTAGACTCACACTCGACAACTTTGACGCTTGTTTTGTAATTATTCTGACACCTTCAGTTTCGCCAATGCTCAAATCCGGACCAAACTATTTGATTGAGTAAAACATTTGTTAAAGAAAGGGTTTTGGGCCACCTCTACTACTAACGGAAAGACTAAGTTTAATTATAAATAAAGTAACGTAAGCAAACAGCGCTTGATCGGCCATGACTGACATCAACGCAGCAAATCACGAGAAACTGGAATGTCCAACTTCACAGAGCCGTTTTCAACTCCTCCCCGACTGCAAGCGGCTACTCTCGCCGGTCGTTTCATGCAGCCGCAGTCCATGTCGAACGCGCCTAATGTCACAGAGGGCTTCACATACGCCCATAGAACCGCCCCTCAACCAACTTAAACTTGTCTGTGTTTTTTTTCATTAGAATTTGGATGGGTAGTTAACAACACATTCTTCTGTGGTGTGATTAACTAAAAAAATATTTTCAGTTCTGCTTTACACACAACACAGCAAGCCTGCTCTTTCAAGATGGCGTCCCCATTCATTTCTATGAAAAGTGCTCAGTAGCGCAGTGAGGCAAGCGAGAGCGCAAACCGGACCGCACCATCTTTCCAGATCGACTCGTCCGGTCTTGCGAAGAACAGTGGCGCGCTTTTTTCCTAAATCTAAAACTCGTGCACGCTTGCAACTAGCTGTATACGTCATACTTTGCGACATCTGGTCGCGAGCATGTGAGCTAACTAAGGCATTGCAGTAGTCAGAAAACTTGTAGAATGTGGTAAACGATACATGAAGCGAACTGAATCAAAATGATATCAATGTATACCATAGTATTCCGTTCACTTGGTTTTTAGTAATATAAGCCTATTCTAGATCGATCATATGTTCCACATACCACTCAGACTCACCACATATAGGCCTACGTTGTTCTGTTTGCTTCATGTTTTTAGCAGAGTAGTGTTCTCATCATGGTGATGGGTTTCTGTGATTGAACAGCTATCCTTCCTGTGATGATGTAGCTGTAGCTTTAAAGGTGGAACATGAGTTATATCTGTTATGGATCCTTAATTGCCCTCAAGCCTGCATGTGTACCGTAATGTCCACTGGACTACAACACTAGGTCACAATGACATGGAACATTTTTTATTCAATTACTCTGGCAAGGCTGGTTCTCCAGCTAGTTATAACAGGTTGTTGGTCAGCGCAGAGCCTGTCATCCATGTTGGGGGGGCGTATCAGCAGGCCTGTGGTCCATGTTGGGGGGCGTATCAGCAGGCCTGTGGTCCATGTTGGGGGGCGTATCAGCAGGCCTGTGGTCCATGTTGGGGGGCGTATCAGCAGGGGCCTCTGATCATTTCTGTTTCACAACATCCCAAAAACAAACAGGCCAAGAAGCACCTCACAATTGTGCAATTTGTTCAGACAGAAAATTAGTTAAATGACCCGATAAATAAATCGATTTCTTTCAGAACCTCAAAATCATTTCTGTATGGGTGGGAGAGGTTGGATCCTGAGTGATTTGACTCAAACGTTGTAAAAACATGTTTTGTCTCCCCATGACAGTTCAACTGTTATATAATGACAGAGATCTGGAAGTGAAAACTGCTCCGGCCATGTATGAAGTTAATCATGGTGTTTTGAGGAGCTGAAACAGAACTGTCTCCATGCTGACATATTCAGATCATTTTACTGATGAGTGGTTTGGCTGCCCTGTCCATTTACTGAACAGGTTGTGGATACGGCTTAAGGTTGAAGGGTTTCTAGGAGGAATTGAGTGCAAGGAAGAAAATAGTTTTAAGACTCAGTCGAAAGGATGTGAGGCACTTGTTTCTGTCTTCCCTTTGAAGTAGAGGGAAAATACATGACCAATAGGATCCTATGCCTTCATGTGTATATAAAAGTACATTTCATTGCTTGGTTTCAAGCACTGGGTGACCTTTTGATGTTCCTAGCCCGTAGTGATTTTGAGAGCATGTGAGTACATTGTTGCAAACAGACAGCCTGTTCAATCCGATAAAAGCTTTCTAGAATGATTTTGGTGTCTATTTTCATTTTCTTTCATGTTAGCTGTGGGTCTGGGCCATCACCCTCTGCCATTGCCTCAGGATAATCAGTTCACTGTAATATGTCTTAATATTCAGACGCATGGGCAGCCCATTGTATACGTTTGTTTACCACACATTCATAATTACTGCCATTCTATGTGGGAATTCTAGCACACTTTTTCAACTCTACGTCTGTCATGTGCCTCATTGATTCACAATTCAGTCATCCTGTCAAATACCCCCCCCAGGTCTTATCCAGTCGATACATTTGGGCCTGCGATTCCCTGTCTGTCCTGCCTCCCAGGCACTGCTCCCTCATCTGACTACCAGCTGGAGCTCTTTCCTGCTGTTGTTCATGTTCATAATGTCAAGTCCTGCATGGTTCCTCACAAGATTATCTGTCCTGTATTGAAATGTAAAGGTAAGTTCTCTTGTAAAAACCCTCTGGTCACAAACAAAAATGATCAGTGAATGTTGTCGATTTGCAAGTCCCTCATTTGAAATATCGTTGCCTTTTCAATGGGTTTAATTGGCTGGTGCGCTAGGCAAAGGAAGATCAGATGGCTGAGCAGTTAGGGAATCGTGCTATTAATCAGAAGGTTGCTGGTTCGATTCCGGCCGTGTCAAATGACGTTGTGTCCTTGGACAAGGCACTACACCCTACTTGCCTCGGGGAATGTCCCTGTACTTACTGTAAGTCGCTCTGGATAGGAGCGTCTGCTAAATGACTAAATGTAAGATGTAATTGAATCATCACCCAGCTACAGTGCCATGGATGATGTTGCTCTAAACTGTGTTTGTCTAAAAGCTTGTTGGTCCTGTGGGATAATATTGACCTGTGCCAGTTCCAGTCCTGCTGATCCACCAAAGCAGGTCATCAGCAATTCACCAATCTGACGACCGAAGCATCTCTTTCTCTTTGTGCTTTTACCTTCAACTTCATAATTTTCATTTATCTCAGTTGAACCTTTCCCGGTTAAATCAAGAAAATCTAAACTGTTATCAATTATTAACTACTTGTCTGAACAGGCTTTAGAACAGCCAAAGGAACCCAAACATGTAAACATATCTGTGTTGAAACCAAACTGAAACCCACACTCCGTTTCTCAGAGAAACTCATGCCTACAAGTGGAATGTTCCGACCAAGAGACACCATTTTGGTGTCATTGCTGTTTTCAGGTTCTCAATTGCAGAGCTTACACAAAGCTGCTGATTACTGGAGAGCAACAGCTACTTGTAGTCTCTTATTCTGAAAGTGGGACTGATTTCATGAATATTAATCATAGAAAGTGCATCCCCCCCTTTCACATACCTATACACATACGCAAGTGATCCATAGAGATTTAACATTTTCACTGGTAACATGACAATGTCGGCTCTGTGGATCAACATGTGGTGTTACTGTTCAGCACACAAGACCACATCTCAAAATACAAATCCCTTAAACAGAGAGCAGAAAATGTTTGTTGCAAATTTTCTTTTTTTAACTTGGCTCTGAAAGACCGTTCTAGTGCATTCATTCCAGGCGACAGATACATGAGGATGACAGCCTCTGTCAAAAGGAATTACACTCCAATCGTTCCTCTCTTCCAAGGGGTAGGCTACTGTACGCTTGAATTCAGCCCATGAGAATAAAACCTTCTTTACTGTTGTCTGATGTTCTCTCACCCCCAACAGGCTAGATCCATTATGAATTCTATAATCTATTTTAACATTTGTGGTTAAAAGGTGAAAGCTGTAAGGGTTGTAGACCAATAGACCACTGTGATGTGACCCTTACAAAGAATGTATGATGATGACTCACTTGTGTGACAGAGTCAAAGGGTTTTAAAGACAGGTTATCACTCAGAGGAGAGAGGAGATGTCACCTCGTCTGTCGAGGCTGAGTGACTTCCAGTAAAGCAGGATGTCACATTCAGACCTCTAGGGACAGCAACAAAATGGAGCCTGTGTAAAAGTCTGCCAGACGGCTTCCATTACTGATATATGATTTGTCATGTGAAAAACAAATCAATACACTTGATGGAAAATCCGTTCAGTCAATCAATAATGCATTTTTAGTTTTAGAGCGATAACATGTTAGTTAAGACAATCCAACACATCTTGTATTATGTAGATGTAGCAGAGTTAGCTGTATGCTAGGATGTTTCACTTCATGTTAGTTGTGTTCTTAATTCCTCGAGTCTTCTTGATAAAACAGAATAGTCATGGTGGTACAGTTCTGTATGTCGTACCAAGGAGATGACATGTTCAGAGAAGGCTGAAAGCACTGGTGCATGTCAAATGAGTCCTCATCTAGGTTCACTACGAGGACAGACCTCTAGCTGCATGTACAAAGCTACAGGACAACAACACAGCTACAGGACAACAACACAGCTACAGGACAACAACACAGCTACAGGACAACAACACAGCTCTTAACAATTTTTCTCAACTCTTACATTTACATGTAGTCATTTAGCAGACGCTCTTATCCAGAGCGACTTCCAGTAAGTGCAGGGACATTCCCCCGAGGCAGGTAGGGTGCATTCTTGTATATTTGTCAGGTTTCACAGTATTTTGATCATAGATTGTGTTTTGCACTGCAGTTTCTTCTGAAGCCTCTCTACATTTTAGGTTTAGTAAATGCACGCATTTTCTTTCTTTTGCCTCAGAAATTCAGTACAAAGATTGAACGACCCATCTCAGAGTAGCTTTATAGAATGTACGGTTTATGAAAAAAGAAGACAAAGAATTGCTGCAGTAAAGGCTTCAATTGCAACAGAACATTACTGCAAGATGACAGCAATATGCAATATAGCTGCCATTTACAGTATTTCATCAGTTACCCTAGCTCTGGCCCTTCTCTGAGCGCCACCACACATTCTAACTCCTCTCCCATGTCCTTGTCCCATTCCTCTCCCTTGTCCTTGTCCCACTCCTCTCCCTGGTCCTTGCCCCACTTCTCTCCCATGTCCTTGTCCCACTCCTCTCCCTTGTCCTTGTCCCACTCCTCTCCCTTGTCCTTGTCCCACTCCTCTCCCTGGTCCTTGTCCCACTCCTCTCCCTTGTCCATGTCCCACTCCTCTCCCTTGTCCATGTCCCACTCCTCTCCCTTGCCCTTGTCCCACTCCTCTCCCTCTCACTTGTCCCACTCCTCTCCCTTGTCCTTGTCCCACTCCTCTCCCTTGCCCTTGTCCCACTCCTCTCCCTTTTCCTGGTACTTGTCTTCCTCGTGCAGGCATTATTCTTACTTTCTTCATGTTGATCTTTATTGTTCTTTTCCACACAAGATCAGCCCAAAGAGGTCCTCTTTATATACCATATGGTCATGTGATCACACAAGATCAGCCCAAAGAGGTCCTCTTTATATACCATATGGTCATGTGATTGAAAGAACCTCAACACCTGAGTGTGTTTCCTAGATGGGAATCAGCTGTGATTATTTGCATAACTTCAATCAGCTGTTTCTCAGTAGCAATGGAATCAAATACAGGGGATATATTTGTGTTTCAATTCACAATATGAACAGCTGTTAACTTTGACTTTAGCCAATAAGTTAGGTTTCGAACATTATGTTATCTGTTCTGACATACAGTGTGAAATCATTGGTAAATTGGGCAATACAAATGTATTGTTTTGGTTGAGCTTGTGTGTAAAAGTTTGAGCATTTTACATTTGTGTTCACTGTATGCATTTTGTGTCAAAGCAAGAATAATTGTGTTAATTGTATAGCCAACACAGACGGATGTTATGCTAACTGTGTCAAGAATTTAGGAAACTTGTTAAAAGTATTGAAAGATTTGTAATAGTGATTGTAAAATACTATAATATGCAATGAACAGCAGGACTGTGATCCAGTGCAGGCACACACAGTAAATACATAGAACACACACGCCAGAACACACACACACACACACACACACACACACACACACACACACACACATACACACTGATGTTGTCATTGATGTTGTCCTGTGGGTTCTGTTCTTATGTAAACCCTGGCTGCAGTACAATGTTAACCCTAACCCTATAGGGACAGTAAAGATAACCTTGAACGTTGAACCCATCAAGTCCCTTCTGAAGACTGTTTTCTATTTGCAGCCTGATGTCCAGCTGGTGGGTGTGACTGGTGCTGCCACGGCTGGAGCACAGCAGCAGAGAGAAGCCATGTCAGGGAACAGAGGCTGGAGCACAGCAGCAGAGAGAAGCCATGTCAGGGAACAGCACAGCAGCAGAGAGAAGCCATGTCAGGGAACAGAGGCTGGAGCACAGCACCAGAGAGAAGCCATGTCAGGGAACAGAGGCTGGAGCACAGCACCAGAGAGAAGCCATGTCAGGGAACAGAGGCTGGAGCACAGCACCAGAGAGAAGCCATGTCAGGGAACAGAGGCTGGAGCACAGCACCAGAGAGAAGCCATGTCAGGGAACAGAGGCTGGAGCACAGCAGCAGAGAGAAGCCATGTCAGGGAACAGAGGCTGGAGCACAGCACCAGAGAGAAGCCATGTCAGGGAACAGAGGCTGGAGCACAGCACCAGAGAGAAGCCATGTCAGGGAACAGAGGCTGGAGCACAGCACCAGAGAGAAGCCATGTCAGGGAACAGAGGCTGGAGCACAGCAGCAGAGAGAAGCCATGTCAGGGAACAGAGGCTGGAGCACAGCACCAGAGAGAAGCCATGTCAGGGAACAGAGGCTGGAGCACAGCACCAGAGAGAAGCCATGTCAGGGAACAGAGGCTGGAGCACAGCACCAGAGAGAAGCCATGTCAGGGAACAGAGGCTGGAGCACAGCAGCAGAGAGAAGCCATGTCAGGGAACAGAGGTGTTGGTGCTGGATTTACACTAATGCTTTTGAACTTTTCCTTTATACGTGAAAGAACATCCTGACTTTGTGAGGACCATTTGTAAAGTGTTGAAAGGCTGGCTGGTTTTGGAGCTGTCCTGTGAGAACACAGGGAGTCTGTTTACACAGGGACCAAGCCTTTGAAAAGGTCCTTTTTTCACTTTTGCAGTTGACACAACCTTACTTAAATGTTTCATTAAAACCTTGCTTCAATGTGTTTTGTTAAGCAGTGTGCTGTGTCTGCTAGATGTTGTTAATCATGTTTCAAATATTCCCTGAACCTAATGTCTTGTAAGTACCTTTTATTGTCATGGCTTTTATGCAATACAAATAATTCAAATGCAAATTTCACAAATGTATTGCTTTAGTTCTCTTAAAAGCACATCAAGAATTCCATCATGATATATTTTAATATGGTAAATATGAGTGAGTGTATGTGTGTGAGTGTATGTGTGTGAGTGTATGTGTGTGAGTGTATATGTGTGAGTGTATGTGTGTGAGTGTATGTGTGTGAGTGTATGTGTGTGAGTGTTGAGTGTGAGTGTACATGTGTGAGTGTATGTGTGTGAGTGTATGTGTGTGAGTGTATATGTGTGAGTGTATGTGTGTGAGTGTATGTGTGTAAGTGTATGTGTGTAAGTGTATGTGTGTGAGTGTTGAGTGTGAGTGTACATGTGTGAGTGTTGAGTGCGTGAGTCTTATTGAATCTGAAGCTGCTATCGTTTTCCTCAAGGAACTGACTAAAATACCAATTCAATCTTTATTCTCACGGAAAAGGAAAGCCTAAATAGACAGAATCAATCAACACATTGACTTCCTTTGCCAAATGCGGCACAGTGCTTTCACTGCGGCCCCAGAACATTGTGTTCAGAACATGAGTGGGCAGTCAATTAGCAATTATATGGCAAACTTGTCCCTATAACATCCGAGAGCGAGAGACAGAGAGCCTCTGGAGCGCTGGGGGGGCCGGGACAGGACACTGGGGGGCAGGGACAGGACACTGGGGGGCGGGGACAGGACACTGGGGGGCAGGGACAGGACACTGGGGGGCAGGGACAGGACACTGGGGGGGCAGGGACAGGACACTGGGGGGCGGGGACAGGACACTGGGGGGCAGGGACAGGACACTGGGGGGCAGGGACAGGACACTGGGGGGCAGGGACAGGACACTGGGGGGCAGGGACAGGACACTGGGGGGCAGGGACAGGACACTGGGGGGCAGGGACAGGACACTGGGGGACAGGGACAGGACAAGACAGACAAGAAGTTGACATTTTCTAACAGAACAAGTGGCTAGAGAAAAAATACATTTATATTGACTTCAAACATTCAGCATTCTTTTGTTTCAGATAGATACAAAGTTTGAGAAAATGGACCTTTCCTAAAAAAATCATATTTTAGTTTTGGATGAAAGTCCAGCCCAGGTGCTGCCTCAGGTGCTGCCTCAGGTGCTGCAGGGGAGAGGCTTCCTCTGAGAGGCTTCTGGAAGTGAACTGTAAATGTTGTCGAGAGCGAGTAGTTCCCTGCCTTAATGAGACCGCGTGAAGCAAAAGAAAACAATACCCACAATGCACATGGGAGTCTGTTACATAAGACAAAGCATCACTGAACACAGCACTACACTAGGGTCTTAATATCTGGACAGTGCTTACAATATTCAGGTTTCAGCTACCTTAATTGAAAACTAATATATGTAATTATGAACTGGGAATATGACAAATCCCATTTGCAGCAATCTCCCCGGTTCCCTCCCATGAGGGCATGAGACCTGTTTTCTCTCTTCTGCAGCTGTATTCATCCTCCTAAAGGTTATCTAGGGATTTGGTCTGGCATATCCGATCCTTTCATGCCGTGCCTCAAAGCTCCCTGGGAGACAGTCAGAGCTCCTTGTGCTGTGGGAGACAGTCAGAGCTCCTTGTGCTCTGGGAGACAGTCAGAGCTCCTTGTGCTAGAGGAGACAGTCAGAGCTCCTTGTGCTAGAGGAGACAGTCAGAGCTCCTTGTGCTAGAGGAGACAGTCAGAGCTCCTTGTGCTGTGGGAGACAGTCAGAGCTCCTTGTGCTAGAGGAGACAGTCAGAGCTCCTTGTGCTCCTTCCGTCAGAGTGAACAATAATAACCTGAGCTCTGGCAGCTCGGATGGGCAGCCACCCTGTGAGGGAGGGAGGGAGGGTGCACTTCAACAGGCTTTGATAATTCATTACAGCAGATGCTTTGCATGCCAGCGGTCGTCACGTACGGTTCCATGTCCCCTAAGTCACAGAATGAGCTCTCTGTTCTGGTCTGGTTATGTTCTGGAATCATTTCAACCTGAGATCCAATTCCTCCAGATTCAATATAAGGTTATTATTATTCTGTGACAGCAACACCTCAGTTGATGATAAACTCAAGTGAAGAGGTCTTTTCTACAGATGAGAGTTGTATTATGCATCGCCTCACTAACTGAGTAAGATATATGACTAATCCCTAGGGCATAACATTGTATCACAATACTCATGAGACATGAGGGTGATAGGAGAGGTTTTCGCAATTGTTTTTTTTTGTGTTGTGGTTGCCTAACCACCTCTTAAAATGTAATCAGATGTGAAAACACTTGAATGTGAGACGGGAATGCTTAGTCCTCTGCATAGCTGCAACATAGCTGCAACATAGCTGCAACATAGCTCCTTATTACTATAAACTGCCTGGGAAATAACTAGAGACAATGCAGGGGATTTCAGTTTTTCTTTGTGTCACATTTCAAACAAGTTGGAGACTTTTGAAGCTGCCTGTGTCATGGGATTCCAGATAGTTAATTAGATAGCATGTTAACATGTCACTGTCAGCCTCCCTGAATGATTGAATTAGTCCCAAACGCTCTGTTCTCCCTTATCTCCAGGAAACAGTTGGGCTGCAGCCAGTCCTCTGCCAGCCTTCATTCAGCCTGGACCTGTCCTGTGGGCCTCACATATGGACCTGTCCTGTGGGCCTCATATATGGACCTGTCCTGTAGGCCTCACATATGGACGTGTCCTGTAGGCCTCACATATGGACGTGTCCTGTGGGCCTCACATATGGACATGTCCTGTAGGCCTCATATATGGACGTGTCCTGTAGGCCTCACATATGGACGTGTCCTGTGGGCCTCACATACGGACCTGTCCTGTGGGCCTCACATACGGACCTGTCCTGTGGGCCTCATATATGGACGTGTCCTGTAGGCCTCATATATGGACCTGTCCTGTGGGCCTCACATATGGACGTGTCCTGTGGGCCTCACATATGGACGTGTCCTGTAGGCCTCATATATGGACGTGTCCTGTAGGCCTCATATATGGACCTGTCCTGTGGGCCTCACATATGGAAGTGTCCTGTGGGCCTCACATACGGACCTGTCCTGTGGGCCTCACATATGGACCTGTCCTGTGGGCCTCACATATGGAGCCGCCTTTCCTGCAGCGCCTCAGACACCAGGGCTCCCCAGTCTGACTGGAGACAGACCATAATTAAAAGACTTTTGGTCACTAAGTATTTTTTGTTGTTGTTGCCCACCTTTAATCAAACATAATTTCATTTGAATACAAAAAGGGTCCTTCAAGTAACACTGTTTCATTTTTATTTCAGAGACAGGTTACAGTTTGTACACTCACTAATGATGAGTTGATTGTTATCTGCTTAACAAGTGTATCCGTTTTAAATTATGAAACAAAAAGAAGGGAACAATGCCACGAGTTATCTTATGCACAAGCGCCTGAGTGCACATTGAGGAATATGTATGTTGAAAAGTAATTTGATTACAAGCTATATATAGATATAGAAAATGACATTAGAGAGAGAAAAGATTTGTCTGCGATGACAGGAATGAATTATCTACATTCACAGCCTTCATCTCTCTGCCATGCTGTCTCACAGAGTTATATACTGTGGTGTTGCCATGCTGTCTCAAAAAGTTATTTACTGTGGTGTTGCCATGCTGTCTCAAAGAGTTATATACTGTGGTGTTGGTTGTGTACCATGTCAGAGCTCAGTAATCCTCTGGATGAGTGTTCAAATGTCTCTCAGACTATAAAACTCCTCTGCTATCATCATCATATGAAGATGCGGCACCATGGATGCTGTTGCTGGAGCCAGTGATGAGAATCACTACACTGAGATGAAGCTCATTGTTAGAAGTACATCAGGAAACTCGCATGCTTAATTTTTACAACAGAAACAAAATAATGTTTAAGTATTATCTTGAAAAGTAAAGGAATGATAGTCTCTCACAAGGCTGTTCCATTTATAGAGAACAAACTTGATGAGTACCCCTGGGACACGATACTTAGAGAAACAAACCTTGGTTGCATTGCCACAGACTATTAAGGACATGTTCATTTCAAAACATATCTTTTGATTGATAGTCCCTATTACAAACTGTTTTGTCAGTGGAGTTCGAAGAAAAATTGGTTGATTCCTTTTCTGGCATTCAGTCCACCTGCAGTTCTTCTACTTGTACTTCAGGAAGGACAAGTTGAATTGCTTGTGACAGTCTGTCAGTGTTCATTCATTTTCAACCAACAGCAACTTCTACACTAAAACACACAACTTTGCAACTAACACACATACAAATACAAAATAGTTTATATTGGACACCTGTAATTGTTTTGACCGCATATTGTTGAACCCTTTTACCCATTTAACTATTATTATCATTATATATAACTATATTATCATTATATATAACTATATTATCATTATATATAACTATTATTATCATTATATATAATTATTTTATCATTATATATAACTATATTATCATTATATATAACTATATTATCATTATATATAACTATTATTATCATTATATATAACTATATTATCATTATATATAACTATATAATCATTATATATAACTATATTATCAGGGCTAATGTGAACGTGATATGTCATGTCCTATTTCTGATTCTAACTTATAAATTCTGAATCTGTACTTCCTTAACAGTGGTCGCTAGGAACCAAGGCTGTTACGTAAAGGAAAAAAGGCTTTTACTGTGAGATCCCATCAATGAAGGGCCTAAATACATTAAATGAAGAAAGCAATGGAGAGTCATGGGCACAACTGCTGGAAAATAGGTATAAAAAACATAATACCTTGTCTAAGGGTTAGGGTTAGTAATACCTTGTCTCCCTGGGTTAGGGTTAGTAATACCTTGTCTCCCTGGGTTAGGGTTAGTAATACCTTGTCTCCCTGGTGCACACAAACCACCGGCTCTTATTAGGATTAAAACACAAATTCAGACACATTTGTGCTTGAGGCGGGAACACCCTACCTGTAGCTGAGGCAGGAACACCCTACCTGTAGCTGAGGCTGGAACACCCTACCTGTAGCTGAGGCAGGAACACCCTACCTGTAGCTGAGGCAGGAACACCCTACCTGTAGCTGAGGCAGGAACACCCTACCTGTAGCTGAGGCGGGAACACCCTACCTGTAGCTGAGGCAGGAACACCCTACCTGTAGCTGAGGCAGGAACACCCTACCTGTAGCTGAGGCAGGAACACCCTACCTGTAGCTGAGGCAGGAACACCCTACCTGTAGCTGAGGCGGGAACACCCTACCTGTAGCTGAGGCGGGAACACCCTACCTGTAGCTGAGGCGGGAACACCCTACCTGTAGCTGAGGCGGGAACACCCTACCTGTAGCTGAGGCAGGAACACCCTACCTGTAGCTGAGGCAGGAACACCCTACCTGTAGCTGAGGCGGGAACACCCTACCTGTAGCTGAGGCGGGAACACCCTACCTGTAGCTGAGGCGGGAACACCCTACCTGTAGCTGAGGCAGGAACACCCTACCTGTAGCTGAGGCGGGAACACCCTACCTGTAGCTGAGGCAGGAACACCCTACCTGTAGCTGAGGCTGGAACACCCTACCTGTAGCTGAGGCAGGAACACCCTACCTGTAGCTGAGGCAGGAACACCCTACCTGTAGCTGAGGCGGGAACACCCTACCTGTAGCTGAGGCAGGAACACCCTACCTGTAGCTGAGGCGGGAACACCCTACCTGTAGCTGAGGCAGGAACACCCTACCTGTAGCTACTCGTTAAATGTCAAATATAATCTAATGTGTGAGTTTTTCCTAGATTGAGGAGAGGTTTTGTGATTGGTTGTCCTGTACGGTATGTAGATTGTCATTATATTTTTAGCATAATAGTTTGATATGTTGGTGCTCTCTGATCAGACATGGCTGCAGCGTGGGGCTCTCTGCTGAGTGGCAGCTGTTGTTTATTAGATCGGTTATTAACGCTCCCAGACTCCCGGAACAGTGCATCAGCTTCAAACTCTCATTTCCATACGTGGACCCTGGTTATGCATGATGCTGCTGTCGTGCATCATGCTGCTGTTCAGACTGGGGCATCCACTGGAGAGGCTGGAGACAGCTTTTAGACTAGATCACACCAAATCATTTCCCACAAAGTAAGCTCAAGGTCATATTCATGCAACATTTTACCAGTCCCAGGAAAAATCCTTTTTTTATTACCCCAAATCTGAATACAGGGAGAAGACATCTGTTGTCTCTGCATGTGCTGGTGCTCATTACAAGCTGGATGGCTGAGAGAGAGAGAGAGAGAGAGAGAGAGAGAGTGAGAGAGAGAGAGGGAGAGAGGGAAAGACAGAGAGAGACGGAGAGAGAGGGAGAGAGAGACAGAGAGAGGGAGACAGAGACAGGGAGAGACAGAGAGGGAGAGACAGAGAGGGAGAGACAGAGAGAGGGAGACAGAGAGAGGGAGACAGAGAGAGGGAGACAGAGAGAGGGAGGGAGAGAGAGAGAGGAAGGGAGAGACAGACAGAGGGAGAGAGAGACAGAGAGGGAGAGACAGAGAGAGTGGTCACTACTGAATGTTTAATAAGCTCCCCTCAGGTTCCAGTCCAGCCAAACATGAGTCTCAAAGTGTAATTTGCCTTCTGTCAAATCTGACCAAATTGCCAGTAATCAGAGACAGCCTTCAGAAGCTAACAGAGACAGCCTTCAGAAGCTAACAGAGACAGCCTTCAGAAGTTAACAGAGACAGCCTTCAGAAGCTAACAGAGACAGCCTTCAGAAGCCAACAGAGGCAGCCTTCAGAAGCTAGCAGAGACAGCCTTCAGAAGCTAACAGAGACAGCCTTCAGAAGCTAACAGAGACAGCCTTCAGAAGCTAGCAGAGACAGCCTTCAGAAGCTAACAGAGACAGCCTTCAGAAGCTAGCAGCGTAAGACAGCCTTCAGAAGCTAACAGAGACAGCCTTCAGAAGTTAACAGAGACAGCCTTCAGAAGCTAACAGAGACAACCTTCAGAAGCCAACAGAGGCAGCCTTCAGAAGCTAGCAGAGACAGCCTTCAGAAGCTAACAGAGACAGCCTTCAGAAGTTAACAGAGACAGCCTTCAGAAGCTAGCAGAGACAGCCTTCAGAAGCCAACAGAGACAGCCTTCAGAAGTTAACAGAGACAGCCTTCAGAAGCTAACAGAGACAGCCTTCAGAAGCCAACAGAGGCAGCCTTCAGAAGCTAGCAGAGACAGCCTTCAGAAGCTAACAGAGACAGCCTTCAGAAGCTAACAGAGACAGCCTTCAGAAGCTAGCAGAGACAGCCTTCAGAAGCTAACAGAGACAGCCTTCAGAAGCTAGCAGAGACAGCCTTCAGAAGCTAACAGAGACAGCCATCAGAAGCTAACAGAGACAGCCTTCAGAAGCTAGCAGAGACAGCCTTCAGAAGCTAACAGAGACAGCCTTCAGAAGCTAATAGAGACAGCCTTCAGAAGCTAACAGAGACAGCCATCAGAAGCTAACAGAGACAGCCTTCAGAAGCTAACAGAGACAGCCTCCAGGAGCTAGCAGAGACAGCCATCAGAAGCTAACAGAGACAGCCTTCAGAAGCTAACAGAGACAGCCTTCAGAAGCTAGCAGAGACAGCCATCAGAAGCTAACAGAGACAGCCTTCAGAAGCTAGCAGAGACAGCCTTAAGAAGCTAACAGAGACAGCCTTCAGAAGCTAGCAGAGACAGCCATCAGAAGCTAACAGAGACAGCCTTCAGAAGCTAACAGAGACAGCCTTCAGAAGCTAGCAGAGACAGCCATCAGAAGCTAACAGAGACAGCCTTCAGAAGCTAACAGAGACAGCCTTCAGAAGCTAGCAGAGACAGCCATCAGAAGCTAACAGAGACAGCTAACAGCGTAAGACAGATGTCAGAGCCCTCATCCTTCTGTTTCCAGCATTTTGAGAGGTGGTGTGAGACTTTCATATCTTAGAAAATGCAGGAATTATTCCTAGATCGTACAAAGTGTTTCTGATATCTCAAACTCTTTTACAGAGATCCGAGAACAGATAATTGCAGCAGGTCTAGTAATTAGCCTCAGTTAGATTTGATTTCCACAGCACAGCTGCTGGGAGGAGCAGAGAAGGAGGCTGATTCAGGTCCTATTCCTGCAGTCAGACACTGGTGCTTTTTATACACCTCCAGGGATTAGCCAGCGTATTTACTCCCACATGATGTCATTAACGTCTGGTAAGATGGCTGTGTCATTGGCTCTGGGGTGAGGGTCTGGGGTGGGAGACTGGGGTGGGAGACTGGGGTGAGGGACTGGGGTGAGGGACTGGGGTGAGGGACTGGGGTGAGGGTCTGGGGTGAGAGACTGGGGTGAGGGTCTGGGGTGAGAGACTGGGGTGAGGGACTGGGGTGAGGGTCTGGGGTGGGAGACTGGGGTGAGGGACTGGGGTGAGGGACTGGGGTGAGGGTCTGGGGTGAGGGACTGGGGTGAGAGACTGGGGTGAGAGACTGGGGTGAGGGACTGGGGGTGAGGGTCTGAGGTGAGGGACTGGGGTGAGGGTCTGGGGTGAGGGTCTGGGGTGAGGGTCTGGGGTGAGGGACTGGGGTGAGGGTCTGAGGTGAGGGACTGGGGTGAGGGTCTGGGGTGAGGGACTGGGGTGAGGGTCTGAGGTGAGGGACTGGGGTGAGGGACTGGGGTGAGGGTCTGGGGTGAGGGTCTGGGGTGGGAGACTCTCGTCTCCTCCGCTGCTTCTCTCTGTCTCTTCCTGGATATGAAGCTCCACCAATGGAGAGTCACCACCCCAGGAATCACTGAGGACCAATTAGAGAAGAGCTTCCAGGAATGGACATTTTGAACTCAGCAGAGTATTCTGAAGCTTGCTTTGGGACACACGGTCCTATAGTTGTCTCACTTACTGGCATCACCTAGGGCACAATAGTCTGGCTGTGATGCTAATTATGGACTCCAGACTAGCTCCTAGCATCACAGTTGTTCAGATATTATAATATAATATAATTTCTCCCTAGCCGAATGAGATGACACATAAGGAAACATGCTGGGAAACAAATGCATCACGTGTTGACATCCTTCATGTGATCTCCCCAGTGAGACTAGCTTTTTATGTGCTCTGACAATTAAGAGAACAAGAGAGAGGGAGTGAAAGAGAGAGAGATATATAAAGCATTTATAATAACTCTTTCATTTGCCAAGTCTCTAGTGGATCCTGTTGCTATGCACATTGCT
This sequence comes from Mallotus villosus, assembly GCA_903064625.1. Lineage (NCBI taxonomy): Eukaryota > Metazoa > Chordata > Actinopteri > Osmeriformes > Salangidae > Mallotus > Mallotus villosus. Next base: position 6,961 of record CAEFZP010002804.1, on the reverse strand, counting down.
GTGTGGATGACTACACTTGTCCCTGGTGTTTTCAGAACACAGAATGTCTCCAGTCTTGTCATTCTTGAGTAAACACACTATCCCATTTATGGGGATTATTCAAGTGAAATGCATGTTCTTTTCAGCACAGAGGTGAAGGCATTAGTGAATACAATGCTTGGAAGTGGAGCTGGCCTTGATGTTGTGTGTAGGTGGTGGGGGAGAGGAGGGTGCAGGGTGGGGAGGTGGGAGGGATGGGGGTTGAGGTGGTGGGGTGGTGGGAGGGTGGTTGGGTGGGATGGATGGGGGTTGAGGTGTGTGTAGAGAGGCCAGGGTGTGTGTAGAGAGAGGCCAGGGTGAAGACCTGCTGATGCGCTGTGACAGGACTGTCACTAAAATACAGCCTGAAAGCCAGCAAAAGAGAGAGAGTGGGGGGGCGAGAGAAAAAGAGAGAGAGTGTGGGGGGGGCGAGAGAAAAAGAAAGAGAGTGTGGGGGGGGGCGAGAGAAAAAGAGAGAGAGTGGGGGGGGGCGAGAGAAAAAGAGAGAGTGTGTGGGGGGGCGAGAGAAAAAGAGAGAGTGTGGGGGGGCGAGAGAAAAAGAGAGTGTGGGGGGGGCGAGAGAAAAAGAGAGAGTGTGGGGGGGCGAGAGAAAAAGAGAGAGAGAGTGGGGGGCGAGTGAAAGAAAGAGTGGGGTGGTGAGAGAAGAAGAGAGAGTGGGGGGGAGAGAAAGAGAGAGAGTGGGGAGGAGAGAGGGAAAGAGGGAGGGAAAGAGAGAGAGAACCAGTGTTTTAGAGTGGTTAAAGTTAGCATCTAATGGAATAGATGATTATTTGATGATAATGGGTTCAACCTACGTTCTCCCAAATGGAATCCTGTGAAATACATACATGTCACCATGGTGACACATACTTCTAGACATGGTTGAATGAGCCCCCGAGCAACATCAATACTGGATGTTACTGAGGAACCAAAGAAAAACAAACCTAAACTAAACGAGCCATGAAATAGTGCGCACACACTTACACACACAGACACACACTTACACACACACACACACACACTTACACACTTACACACACTTACACACACACACACTTACACACAGACACACACAGACACACGCACACACTTACACACACTTACACACACACACACGCACACAGATACACAAACACCCATATACAAACACACACACACAAACACATTCATACTTGTTGAGTGAAATACATCCTTTAAAATGACCTCCCCACTCCTTGTCAGACAGGAGAGCAGCGTCCTGCAGCAGTCTTGTTAGAAGTGCTGTGTCTTTTCCTGGCACCTTAACAACCATGGTCCATGTTTTTTGTTTGCAGCTGTCAGAAGAGGAAGGAACCTTTTCAAGTCTTGAAAGTCGGAGGGAAGTTTGGACATGGAGAGGTTTTCAGTCTTATAAAAAATGAAAGCAAGACACGGGGGCAGTTGCTGTAAAGACGCTCCCCTTTGAGCCCTTTTCCAAATGTCATCCGTAATTGCGTGCTCACTGTTGCTCCTGTGAGCCGTGGTGATGTTCCTCGACATCAGCTAGCACGTGCAGGAGGCTCATCAGGGATGAATCCTCCACGTGGGGAAGGAAGAGACCACCACTGTCAGACTGAGGGAGAGGGATGAGGAGGGCTGAGTCCTCTCCTGAGGGATGAGCAGGGACGGGGATGGATGAGGAGGGATGAGTACTCTCCTGAGGGATGAGGAGGGACGGGGATGGATGAGGAGGGATGAGTACTCTCCTGAGGGATGAGGAGGAACGGGGAGGGATGAGGAGGGATGAGTACTCTCCTGAGGGATGAGGAGGGACGGGGAGGGATGAGGAGGGATGAGTACTCTCCTGAGGGATGAGGAGGGACGGGGAGGGATGAGGAGGGATGAGTACTCTCCTGAGGGATGAGGAGGGACGGGGAGGGATGAGGAGGGATGAGTACTCTCCTGAGGGATGAGGAGGGCTGAGAGGGAGGGGGAGGGATAAAAGGGAGGGGGAGGGATGAGAGGGAGGGGGAGGGATGAGAGGGAGGGATGAGAGGGAGGGGGAGGGATGAGAGGGAGGGGGAGGGATGAGGTGGGATGAGAGGGAGGGGGAGGGATGAGGTGGGATGTCCTCTCCTGAGGGATGAGGAGGGATGAGAGGGAGGGGGAGGGATGAGGAGGGATGAGGTGGGATGTCCTCTCCTGAGGGATGAGGAGGGATGAGTCCCACAGATGTGGCCTTAAACTCTACAGGAGCTGCTCCCACCGCGTGTGTGTAAGTGCATGCATACGTTTTTGTATTTGTGTGTGAAAGAATATTTAAGAGTGTGTGTAAAACCGTTTTGAACGTTTGAGAGTGTTCAAGTGTGTTTGTATTTGTGTGTGTGTAAGAATGTGTTGGTTGTTCCACTCCCTCCATCACCATCCCTGATGGGTCCTCAGCTCGGGGCTGTGGGGTCAGAGCTGTCCCTTAGCTGTCCAAGGATATTAGTCTACAGAGACATGTTCAACATCCCGCCTTGAAAGAAACATTCTAATGTTGTGTCTCTGTTATCTAGGGTTAATGTGGTCTGAGAGAATGGGTTAGCCTTATTGTCTGCCAGTCTCATATCAGACCTGATCTATACTGTGTTTTCACCACCACTCGTCTCCCGTGCCACATTGCATCTGCGCTGTAAAAATAGCCCACATGGAAAGCTGTGGTATTGAGCGAGCTATTTATAGGAAACCCATGGAAACCAATTTATTTCTACAATGATCTTTCGGAAGCTCAGACAGCATAATGTCCCAGTGTGACATGTGTGGTGGGAGGAAGGGGGGGTCGAGGGAGGAAGAGGGGGAGGAAAAGGGGGTCGAGGGAGAGAGAGGGGGGAGGGTAGGGAGAGGGGGAGGGGTAAAGAGAGGGGAGGAGGGGTAAAGAGAGGGGAGGAGGGGGTAAAGAGAAGGGAGGAGGGGAGGAGGGGTAAAGAGAGGGGAGGAGGGGGGGAGATAGTCCCCTGATGAGCTGCCTGGATCAGGATGCTCAGATGCGTACGTGTTGGGGTGTGGTAACAAAGGCAGGGAGGCAGGGAGGCAGGGAGACAGGGAGGCAGGGAGGCAGGGGGGGGGACTGAGTAGAAGTCTTCTCCTCGCTGTAGGAGTCCTTGCACAGGGACCTTGCTCCTCATTGACTCCCGGCTACCACAGTCCAGACTGCTCCTGTCTGTCTCCCACACGTCCCACAGTCCAGACTGCTCCTGTCTGCCTCCCACAGTCCAGACTGCTCCTGTCTGTCTCCCACACATCCCACAGTCCAGACTGCTCCTGTCTGCCTCCCACACGTCCCACAGTCCAGACTGCTCCTGTCTGCCTCCCACACGTCCCACAGTCCAGACTGCTCCTGTCTGTCTCCCACACGTCCCACAGTCCAGACTGCTCTTGTCTGTCTCCCACACGTCCCACAGTCCAGACTGCTCCTGTCTGCCTCCCACACGGCTGGATGAGCTAACTAGCAAGTTTGTCCTCAGTGGCAAATTCAAATGTTTGCAAAATTCTTCCTTCTCAACAGTCTTAGTGCCCATCTGCCCATCTTACATCTGCTGGTCCCGTGTCACATACATGCCTCACCTGTCAGAGTCACATACATGCCTCACCTGTCAGAGTCACATATACGCCTCACCTGTCAGAGTCACATATACGCCTCACCTGTCAGAGTCACATCCATGCCTCACCTGTCAGAGTCACATATACGCCTCACCTGTCAGAGTCACATACACACCTCACCTGTCACAGAGACCTAAGTCTCCATGTGACTTTATTGTGAAAGGTTAATTACCTACAGGTTCAATAAGATGGTCCACTAAAGTCTGTGATATTGTCTGTCTTCCAACATGATGTCCTGAAGATGTCCGGTTGGCATGCTGGTGAAAGCTGCTGACACACGTCTGACTGGTTTGGTGCTGTGCTGTTCACTGGGGGGGAAAATGGTTTGGATTCATGGGCATCGATTTCTTTTCTGGCTCATTTCTGAAATGAAACAGGTGAACTGTGGCATCTGGACTCACTGGTCCATGTTGCTTTGAAATGTGATGACTTTTTAAATGATTCTGAGAAACAGACAGTCATCACAATGAGCAATCATCAGGCTGAACAAGTCATGATACAGTCCCTGGTTCTGGACGGGCGAGTCTGGGACTGCAGGGCAGATTAGAGGCAGATTAGAGGCAGAGAGCACGAGTGCTGACAGCAGTACAGCAGCAGCCGTGTCCTGTCATCTTGCCTGTCATCAGTCTAAACACCTCTAACCCTGTCACAGCCCCTCTCCTCCTCCACCTCTACCCAACACCACCCCCCCTCTCCTCCTCCACCTCTACCCAACACCACCCCCCCTCTCCTCCTCCACCTCTCTAACCCTGTCACAGCCAGTCCCCCCTCTCCTCCTCCACCTCTACCCAACACCATCCCCCCGCGCCTCCTCCACCTCGACCCAACACCAGCTCCCCTCTCCTCCTCCACCTCTACCCAACACCATCCCCCCTCTCCTCCTCCACCGCTACCCAACACCATCTCCCATCTCCGCGACCTCGACCCAACACCATCCACCCTCTCCTCCTCCACCTCTACCCAACACCATCCACCCTCTCCTCCGCCACCGCTACCCAACACCACCCCCCCTCGCCTCCGCCACCTCTACCCAACACCACCCCCCCTCTCCTCCTCCACCTCTACCCAACACCATCTCCCATCTCCTCCACCTCTACCCAACACCATCCACCCTCTCCTCCTCTACCTCTACCCAACACCATCCCCCCTCTCCTCCTTCACCTCTACCCAACACCATCTCCCCTCAACCTCCCCTCACTCACACAGCACCACTCAGCACTCTCTTCTCCTTCCTTCCTTCCTTCCTTCCTTCCTTTCCTTCCTTCCTTCCTTCCTTCCTTCCTTCCTTCCTTCCTTCCTTCCTTCCTTCCTTCCTTCCTTCCCCTATGCAGCATGGATCAGTTCCACCCTGGCCCCCTCCCTGGGGAGAGTGTGCTGGATAATGGTTACAAAGAGGTGGGAAACGAGCGAAACAGAGATGAAAGGAGCCCAGCCCACAGCCAGGTGCAGAGCTGCGAGGCTGCAGCTTTCATCTACATGTTCAAACGACTTGAACGGCCTGTCCTGCAGACAATACCGTGCTACACCATACGTTGCATATTGACCAGGCTGATTAGCCCTGTCTGTCTGCCTGTCCGTCTGTCTGCCTGTCTGGCTGTATGGCTGGCTGTCTGTCTCTCTGCCTGTCTGTTTGTCTGCCTGTCTACCTGATGGGACTGACAGTTGTTCATTTGTCAATCCTGTTCTGATAAAACTAATTTAGTCACTCGTCTCGGAGGACTGTTTCCACGTGTGATGAAAGTGTGACTGTCAGACAGCCATCTGATTGGATGCACGTAGCTTCTGACCTTTGGACTCCTTTTGTGAGGATGAGCTCACAAGACAGCAGAACAACGGTGATCTCTTATTCTGTGGCCTCTTTTGCACGTTACCACGCTGCATGCTGCAACGCTGCACGCTGCAACGCTGATCATTTGTGACAGCTGTTACACATCTAAGGTGTGGCACCGCTGAGTTCACTCACCCAGCCGCGCTCATCCCCTCTTACACACTGCTAGAACACACACACTTACAGACATGCACCAACACACACACACACTTACAGACATGCACCAACACACACACACACACACATACAGACATGCACCAACACACACACACACACACACACACACTTACAGACATGCACCAACACACACACTGATACACACACTCTGATACAGGCTGGGCCTCACACATTCTGATACAGGCTGGTCCTCACACACTCTGATACAGGCTGGGCCTCACACACTCTGATACAGGCTGGGCCTCACACACTCTGATACAGGCTGGGCCTCACACACTCTGATACAGGCTGGGCCTCACACACTCTGATACAGGCTGGTCCTCACACACTCTGATACAGGCTGGGCCTCACACACTCTGATACAGGCTGGGCCTCACACACTCTGATACAGGCTGGGCCTCACACACTCTGATACAGGCTGGGCCTCACACACTCTGATACAGGCTGGGCCTCACACACTCTGATACAGGCTGGGCCATCTCTCCACCTGTAGTTTATAGCATTTATTACGCTGACTATTCCCAAATATGAAATGGCATTTTTGGAAAGCACTTTTTCTACCACATGACTAATACATGGTTTGCCTTTCTTCAGGTGGTGTCTGTGGATAATGGCTAGGAGGCTAGGAGGACTGGAGGCTAGGAGGCTAGGAGGCCTGGAAGAGGCTGATTGTGACTGACCCTCTGTCTGTGTGCTCAGATTAGACCATTTGTACGGGCTTGGTGTCAGACAAGTTATCACTCTATCTTATTCAGTCTTTCTCTCTCTCCTGCTTGCTCCTCATTCTAACACAGTTTTGTGATCAATTCCCCGTCAGTATAACTGCTTATCACATCCCACACAGTCTCCCTGCAATAGAATCTGTCTGGTACAATCTCACTTTCTAACGAGTAAAAATGTTGCTTCCCTCAAAGACAAAAGAGCATCCACTGTGTTCCTGTCTGCAGTGTCTTAATGCACTTACACAATATCCTTGACATACCCTGAATCCTCTTCGCCAGCGAATTTGCCATCCATCACTGACACACACAGAAATGTCCATGTAGATCCAGACTCCATCCTGTCATTCAGCAGCTCAGCAACCTGGAGGTGCTAATGGAACACAACATCAGTGAGTTGTACTGGACACTGGTGTTGCTTTCATCAACCAAAATTATGACTACATATCATTGTCAACGAACCTTTATCACATGACGAAAACGAGACGCAACGTAAATGCTGGTCCTGTGAAGATTACTATAATTGGGTGTGCTCTAGCCTTTGGCGAGAGCGCAAACCTTGTTATCTCACATATATCTTTCTCTTTTATTGTGAGAATGCTGTTAAGCATTCTCACTA
>CAEFZP010002803.1:2500-110000 GCA_903064625.1 Mallotus villosus | reverse complement strand
GTGTACATGTGTGTTTGTGTGTCAGGGAGTGGGCTAGGTTGCGAGCTCTTACTAATGTACTGGAGGCAGTGCTGTGAGTGATCATTGGAGGGTCTGCAAGCTAACCTGTAATTACAGCAGGGAAAGTGGCAGCACTGGCATTTCAGAAGCATGGGCTGCTCAAAGGCTGCTTTGTGAGTTTGTCACTAGTGATCATTTAGATACAGGCTCATTACCCCAGCATCATAACACCTTCAAAAACCTTTTTGGCCCACGTTTGTGTGTCTGTATGTGTGTGTGTGGTCTGTGTGTGTGTGTGTGGTGTGTTGTGTGTGTGTGTGTGTGTGTGTGTGTGTGTGTGAGGGGAGAGCGTTTATGTCCATGCTAATGGTCAGGTTCTTTTGTCTCCTGCAGACAAAATCCAATCAGAGAAGGCTTCATTTACTGTTGGGACTGTCTGCTAGTCTTTATGCTAATGAGGCAGCTCTTGTTACCTCAGCGCTCATGTGAAGGTGCTCCCTGTAAACACCAGACACACTGGGTGCTTGGATTCCCATTGCTTCTAACAGGAAATTACATTTATTGTTTACTGTAAAATAAGAAGGCAGACGCTCGTGCCAGGCTTTAGCTCTTGTTTCTGTCGTATATTGAAAGTATATATTATATTGGTTATTTGTTCAAAGAAAGAAAAGCACCAACCGTAACTCTCCCTCCTTCCTCCCTCCCTCTCTCCCTCCCTGCAGGCACCTTAACAGTGAGCACGCCCTGGATGACCGAAGCACGGCCCAGTGTCGAGTCCAGATGCAGGTTGTTCAGCAGCTAGAGATCCAGGTAGGTCTGCCCCTCCGTCCTCCCACCTTGGTACCCCTATCTGACCTGCTATGAACATGTGTCTATGAACATAGACCTGTGTAACCTAAAGAACCCCTGTGCTGCAGGGTGTGAGGGACAGAGAGCCCAGGTTAGCGAGAGCCCAGGTTAGTGAGAGCCGGTTAGTGAGAGCCCGGGTTAGTGAGAGCCCGGGTTAGTGAGAGCCCAGGTTAGTGAGAGCCCGGGTTAGTGAGAGCCCGGGTTAGAGAGAGCCCAGGTTAGTGAGAGCCCGGGTTAGAGAGAGCCCAGGTTTAGTGAGAGCCCAGGTTAGTGAGAGCCCGGGTTAGACAGAGCCCAGGTTAGTGAGAGCCCAGGTTAGTGATAGCCCAGGTTAGTGAGAGCCCAGGTTAGTAGATGCCCAGGTTAGAGAGAGCCCCAGGTTAGTGAGCAGAGAGGAAACAGAGGACACGCCGCCGCCTCCAAACAAAGAACTCCTCAGTCACGCGCAACAAAAGCCATTATGATGGTTTTAATTGAATAACAAGCATGCGTCTTATTTTCCTTCCTGTTTTCCATTAACACGAGGTGCCTCTCTCCTTCTCTCCTCTCCTCTCTCTCTCTCTCTCTCTCCTCTCGCTCCTCTCTCTCTCCTCTCTCTGTCTCTCTCTCTCCTCTCTCTCTCTCTCTCTCTTCTCGTCTCCTCTGCTCTCTCTCTTCTCTCTCCTCTCTCTCTCTCTTTCTCTCTCTCTATCCATCCTGGTCGGCTTAGTTAATTAAATGCACTTTGCACCTAAAGAAAGCTCTCAAAGGGAGGAACTATTTTTGGGAGTTGGAGCACGACCTTATTAGCGTGTCACGCCGCCTAGAGAATGAGGCCTACGGGTTGAACAACAGTGTTATGAAGCATGTACTCTCCTACACTGCACTACCTAGATCTACTTTCTGTCCTACCTAGTGACCTACCCTACCTTATTTTCTTCCTAGTGCCCTTCCCTGTGTCCTACCTACCTAGTATCCTACCTAGTGCCCTGTTTCCTATTCCTGGAATCCTGCAGTCTTCACAGCTCCCGTACTGTGCCCTGCAGTAGCCAGCTTGGTGCTGATCTGAATGCAATCCAGCGTTCCCAGAACACAGTCTCTCTTTCTCTACGCTCTGATAAACTGTTTGTATTTGTGTGTTGAGGTTTTTCGGGGCATCTTAGAAAATGAATAATTCTTGTTTGAAAAACCCCAACGTATTGTTTCATTCTTCTGACACCCATAGCTACTCAGCTTTTGCTGTGTGACCATTAGAGGGGTGTGGGAGTTTTCATGTCCCTCCAACCCCCCCACCCCTCCACACCCACCCATCCTCCCCCTCATCTCCCTTCCCTCTCTCTCTCTCTTCCTTCCTCTCTCTCTCTCTCCTCGTCTCTCTGCTCTTTCTCTCTCTCTCTCTCCCCTCTCCCTCTCTCACTCTCTCTCTCTCCCTCTCTCTCTCTCTCTCTCTCCTCTCATCTCTCGTGTCCTGTGATCCGTCAATAGTAATGAGGCCCAGTTCAGTCCTGTGTGTGTGTGTGTTTGATGCTGTGTGTGTGTGTTGATGCTGTGTATGTGTGTGTGTTGGTGCTGTGTATTGGTGTGTGTTTTGGTGCATGTGTATGTGTGTGTGTTGATGCTGTGTGAGTGTGTGTGTTGGTGTGTGTGTGTGTCGATGCTGTGTCTATACCCTGCTTTACACAGCGAGTGCAGCCTTGCCGTGCCCCCTGTCCCCGGCCATGCTGTCAGTGTGGCCTGAGGTAGATTGATGATATGCGGGCCAGTGGGCCACTAACTGGACCTCTGAGGGGCCGGCAGGCAGCGTGGAGGCGGACCCTGCCGGATCTCTGTTTGGAGGACCCCTTCACCTCCGGCAGCTGGCGGCTCCCCTCCCTCCCCCCAGCACGCCCCTAACAGTGTCCACAGGACTCTGAGCAGGCTCTCAGGATCTCTCATTTTACGGCCACAAGGTAGCTTGTTACTGTCACAGACGTCCCTGACCTAAATCCTACTATTGACAAAAAGATGAAGTGCTATTTGTTTTGCCTGACCTCTTAGAACTCTCTCTCTCTCTCCCCCGCCCCTCTTTCCTGTCCTCCTGCCGCCTCGCCTCGCCCTCCTCTCTTTCCTGTCCTCCTGCCTCCTCGCCCTCCTTCCTCTTCTCACCATCGGCCTCGAGTCTTTCGCTCTTGTCTTCTTCGTTGTGTTTTCTTCTCGTCCTGTGTGTAGGTGTGTGTGTGTTTGTGTGTGTGTGGTGTTGTGTGTGTGGATTGAAGGAAGACAGACTGGGCATATGCAGGATTCATTACAAGCAGACAAGCTCGATAACAAGACGTATTACTGCTGCAGTCTGGGGAAAGTCACTCATTTCTAAAACTATTTTTTTTCCTCCCTCTCTCACTTTCTCCCCTTTCTCTTCTTTGTCTCTCTTTCCCCCCTCCCACCCCACCCCCTCCTCTCTCTCTTCTCCCCCTCTCCTCTCTCTCTCTCTCTCTCTCCTCTCTCTCTCCGCTAACAGCTTTCTAAAGAACGTGAGCGTCTTCAGGCGATGATGGCCCACTTGCACATGCGGCCCTCGGAGCCCAAGTTATCTCCCAAAACCCGTGAGTGCATATTGCTTCTGTGTCTCTGTTCCCCCCCGGCCGCGGCCTCCATAAACACCCACGTCCCTCTCCACGAGGACCACGGGCTGAAAATGACATTTAAAACCGGTCCCAGCAGTTTACAGTAGCTGATGGAGGATAGAGAGATGGAGAGGCAATAGGATTTGTAATGTCGGGTCTCTCGTCTCCTCCCATTCGTCTGCGTTCGATGTGATGTGTGGTCTGCGGGCTGAGGGGATATTAGGCATCGGGAGTCTATTAAGGCTCGGTCCTGGAGTCCTGGAGTCCTCGGACTCTACTGGCCCTATTTCACTCGGCTGGATATAATGGCCAAAACACCTGTTGGGCAACAGTGCTGTTCATGTCTGGGATCGTGAGCAGCACTTACAGCTGAGTGGGAGAGGAGAGATGATATTTCATTTTGACAACAAACACCTGAAATAATAGCTGTACCGCTAAAGACGGTGTGAGATCAGATGACCCACTAGAGGTTAAAGGCTCTCTCCTCTCTCTCTCTTTCTCTTCCTCGCTCTGTCTCTCTCTCTCTCTCTCTCTCTCTCTCTCTCTCTGTCTCTCTCTCTCTCTCTCTCCTCTCTGTCTCTTCTCTCTTCTCTCTGCGTGGTCTCTCTCTCTCCCTGCTCTCTCCTCTCGTGTCGTCTCTCTCGGTCTCCTCCTCTCTCCCTCTCGATCTTCTCTCTCGCTCTCGTCTTCATCTCGTCTCTGTTCGCTGCTCCATCTCGCTCTCTCACTCTCTCTTCGTCTCTCACTCTCTCGTCTCTCATCGGATCTCTCTCACCATCCCTCCCGGGTTCATCGTCGTCTCTAGCTCTGATCAGGTCCTCGATCCTTCTGACATCTACAAGTCGTCGGCCGATGAGCATCATCTCGTCGACAGTTAGTCTCCTTCGCTCTCGTCTCGCTCTTCTCCGATCATCTCGGGAGACGGAGGGTGAGGAGAGGTGGCCTTCATCGACAATCTGCAGAAGCGTTCTCTCGATATATGAGGATCTGCTAGAGGGTCGAGGTAGTCATGATCTCGTCATCGATCTGTCCTCAGTGTCCTGCCTGTCTTCTCTCTCTCTCTCGTCTCATGGGCTCGAAAGACCTCTCGTCTCTCTCCTCTCTCTCGTCGCGTTGAGAGAACGGAATCAGACACAAAGCTCAAATAAAAGTAGAAATTGTCAAATCTGTGTTTAAAATGTTTAGTCCAATTTTGACATTTTCATTGTTGGATTTAACAAAAAAAACATATGCTTGTGGAAAATGAATTACATTATATTACAGAAATATAATTTCACATTTGCAAAAAAATTAAGGGGGATTATTTACCTCTATGTTATTTTTAGGAGTACAACATCATTAGGGTGTTTCTGCTGCTTAGTAAGTGCCTCATTTCAATAGAATAATTTTCCTCATCACCTCCCTTCATTTAAAATAGATAATCACAAGATAGAATAATTATCGGATAATTCCATCAGGAATTGACTGCTGCTTTTTTTTCTAAAAAATTATTATTCAATCTCCCTCTCTCTTTTTATTAATCTTCAAAACTCAGCAGATTGGTTACATCAAGTCTAATAAGGAACGTTCAGCCTATAATCCAAGACTGGATGTGAATGAATGATGTTAATGATGTATTGCATTACATAAACCGCACATGAAAGAGCTGCTAATTGCATTTGATGGCGTATAATTCACACGGAATCCTAAACACAGAGCGGCCTCAGCATCAGTTTCAAGGCCCCGCCCTTCTTAAAGAGAGGTGTGTTGTGTGAGAATGAACCAAGGCCAGGGAACAATACCTGTGCCTCACCCACACAGTACACCCTGTATACCCTCCACATACACTAACCCATCAACATACAGCCGTTTATCTGGAAGTGCCCCACATATTTGATAATATTAATAGTATGAACGTATCAGCAGGGCTGGTATTGACTCCAGTCGGTTCCCACTCCAGCCTCAGTAGCTATCAGTGGTGTAGTGCAAGGTTCAGGAGGCTCAGTCTGTTATATGACCCCATTTACTGGGAGAATGGCACTTCATTAAATGTTACCTTTTGGCCATGCCTTGGACGGAGGAGAATCAAAGTTACCAAGGCTGCAGGTCCTGAATAATGAGCTTTTTCCTCCTCCTCTCTCTCTCTTCTGCCCAACCTTGCATATATATATTCAGATGAGCAGGAGGAGGCAGAGTGCTCATCCCAGGCTCTCCCCCTCACTCTCCTCCACGTTAGACGCTAATAAATTCCATTTTGCAAATACGGAGATCGCACGCCGGCAAACATGTTCCGCTTGTTGCCGTACCTGGTAGGGGGAGAGGACGGGGGACGGGGGGGGAGAAGGAGAAGGAGAAGAAAAAAATCTTGTCCTAACATTATAAATTTACATGCGACACACACATATAATGTACACACCACACACACACACTTATAGGATTTATTATGGAGAGGTTTTCTGCTGTTTGACAGCGTATCAGAGTGTCTTTGTAGGAGCAGTCTGAAGATAATGACAGGTTCACAGGCTGGTGCCGCCATGTGTTGAACGGGACTGGAAAGCAGGATTACAGGGAGGGGACTGGCTGGCTGTGGTGAGCTAGCAAGTACCGTAGGGATTTGAACACGTTTCCAGATCTGTCTTGGATAAAGCCTGACGTGCAACCCCGCTACAACCCACCGTTATGACAATTAGCACAGTCAGAATAAGAAGCTGCTGTTGGTTCTGTGATCTTAGTCGAGTACAGAGCACATCTGGTTCCAGATGGAACCACATGGGGTTACTTCTCCTGTTTCTTTCTCCTCCTCCTCCTCCTCCTCCTCCTCCTCCTCCTCAGTGCAGTGGTGGAGGGAAGGCCGTGTTAGCAGCGGTTAGCTAGCTGTCGCTCAGCCTGCTCCTGGCCCCTCCCCCTGCTCCAGGCCCCTCCCCCTGGTGCATCATTACAGCTAAGTGGAGATGTAACCATCAGCTGAAACCCATACATCCACTCAAGTATCCAACTTGACATTTCATTGTATTTATCAACACGCTGCAATGACTGTTGATGCTTCCCTCCCTCCCTCTCTCTCCCTCTCTCTTTCTCTCTCTCCCTCTCTCTTTCTCTCTCTCTCTCTCTCCCCTCCCTCCCTCTCTCTCTCTCTCTCTCTCTACCACTTCTCCAGTCACTTTTAATTCCAACGTCCTGCGTTGCATTCCGCTCGCAAACTCGCAATTAAGGCAATTTGGTTTGAATATGTAATGATGTCATTACCGTTCCACCTAAATTAGCAGTGAGACTAAAAGGTCAGTCAGGAATTTTACAGTTGGTTGGACACTCTCACATGAGATTTGGAAGCTTGGAGTTCAGAGAGAGGTACAAAGGAAGCTGAGGACCAGCGTTTCCAGGGTAACTGACACCCAGAGATGACAGGCCGTTCTGGGAGGCTCGAGGCTCCAGACCAGGGGCACGGTCGCAGATCTGTACCCCAGGAATGTGCAGGCAGGGTGGGTAGAGGCCGCGAGGACAGAGGCGGTTCATCTCCCCCATACTGTACACTGTGCTGCTCTGGTTCTGTCTTTATCTCCCCTTTCCTCCTCCCAGGGGGGCGGGATAGAGAGATGGAGAGGTGGATAGAGAGATGGAGAGGTGGATAGAGAGATGGATAGATATGCTGGGAGAACACAGTGGATGATCATGAGATAATCTTTACCAGCATGCTCTAATTAGTGAAATCAAATGATACAATTTATCCTGTAATTAGTGAAGAGGAGTCGTCTGTTCTACAAGCAGGCGAGAGAGGAGAGAGAGAGAGAGCGAGAGAGAGATAGAGATAGAGGGAGAGCGTAGAGGTCTAGTTAGAGGGATTGAGCGTGATAGGAGTGCTGCGGCGCTGTCTAGGGAAGTGAGCGGGAGCGGCGCGGTATCGTCGTTTCAGGAGCGCGTGCTCTGGAGCGGATATGTCCTTTCTCGTGATTTGCTGTCTCGTTCGCGTTTCTCTCTTCTACATGTCTCTATCTTTGTCGTCGTTTACTCTCGATAGTGAGCTCACTGCTCACAGGTTTCTATGTACTCTATCTCTGAGATTTCTAGCTTCTCTATTCCGGCTCCCTGATATGTCGATAGTCTAACGCACGCAAGGCCCTCGTCTATCCGAGTGTTAGCACACTCGTCGATCTGTCAGGAGAACCACTACCCGTCACCGCACCCCGACTTCTTCTCTCTAAAGTACACATCTTCCCTTTTTGTCTCCCCTCCATCCTCTCCCTTCCTCCCTCCCCTCCTCCCCCCCTCAGCTGAACCTGGTCTCTAACGTCACCATGCAGAGGAACCTCCCGTCCATCTCCCCCCCCAACTTACCTCAGACCCCCACCACGCCCAGCGCCCCCGTCACACCCATGTCCCAGGTGCCCCAGGTGCCCTCGGTCCTCAGCGCCGCTAACGTCCCCAGCATGGGCGCCATGCGCAGACGTCACTCAGACAAGTACTCCATGCAGCTTTCCTCAGGTAGGAACCTCTACTGTGCACACACACCACACACACACACACACACACACACACACCAGGGCTGGGGGACCCAGTTGCCTAATTTGTGGTTTGACTGTAGATACTTGTTTGTTAGTTTTTGTTGCTGTGGTTTTGTTTGAATTTTTTATACATGAATTGATTGCAAACTTACAACAAGCATTACGGACATTTTACATTTCGATGAGAGTGGTTGTTTTTCCACTCAGCTTGCTGTTTACAACAGTGGGGAGTTGCAAGATTTCAAAAGACCACTGTGTGTTTAATCACTCTGTATGCAAATAGACAAGACCCTCTATGAGTGTAAATATTACATGAATGTTAATTAAGTTCATTTCATATAGAAAAAGATACAATATTTATTACATTTAACAGTTTGGTACATTAAGCTTTGCATTTTAAAAGGCCTGCCTTTGATGTTTTTATTTACTGTTTTTCGAGGGAAGATGCATGAATTATTCAAGGTCATACTGTACTAAAGATCCACATGCATCTTATATTACGGATGTATTAGTGTTTAAGATGTCTCATGAGAAAGATTAATTAAAAATGCATTTTGTTAGACATGGAAAATGCTGATTTGATGTGTGCTTCCCCCAACACCCCCCTCTTCTCCCCCCTCTTTCTCTCCCCATTTTAATTTGATGAAATCCTAAGTGAATTCAATACCTAAAGGAATAAAATTTACCAATTATTTCAGGTGGTGACACAGTATTTATTTTTCCAGAGATTGCCCCAAACTACGAGTTTTATAAGAACGCAGATGTCAGGCCTCCATTTACTTATGCAACCCTCATAAGACAGGTGAGTGGAAAATAAATTAACTTTGCCTGATTAGATTAAAATTAATTGCTGCTTGAATCGAGACAGCTCTGAGTATGTGAATGTGTGTGCCTGTCTGTGTGTGTGTAAGGGTGTGTGTGTGTGTGTGTGTGTGTGTGTATATGTGTGTGTGTGTGTGTGTATCCTGGTCATGCAGTCTAGTTAGTAAACCATTATTTGTGTCATCTAATTTCAGGCTATCATGGAGGCGAACGACATGCAGTTAACTCTAAACGAAATCTACAGCTGGTTTCACGCGTACTTTCGCTTACTTCAGACGCAACGCTGCCACTTGGAAGGTAACCCTCCCCCCCAGACCTCTTCCTCCCGTAGCTAAACCTCCTGGTGCTATCGTCCTCTCATCCCTGCTCCCTCACCCCCCCTCCCTCACCTGTCCTGTACCCAGAGGTGCTTTACACCAGCCCAGAGCAACATTTATTCAGGTGACACCACCTGATTAGCACCCTCTTCCCCTCTTTTCAACCTGCCTTCTTCAATAGAGCAAATTAGATTTTTCTCCACAGCTTTTCTCAGGGAAATGACAAGTGAAAGAATAATTCTGCCTCTGATATCGTTTTCTAATTTGGTGCAATTAATCTGTGAGGTTTGGCTGGGGAGGAGTGCAGCCTGACGTCCTAATTACAACACAGACGCTCAATCAGCTGCAGCTTTTGTTAGAGACGCACCACTCTCTCTTCTCTCTCTCTCTCTCTCCTCCTCCCTCCTCCTCCACCTTCTCTTGTATATCATTGGTTAATTAGTAAAGAGAGATGTCTGTTTGACTGGCCAGGAACTAGGAGGAGCTAGAGAGAGAGGGAGGAAGAAAGAGAGAGGTAGAGAGAGAGAGAGATGGGAGGTAGAAAGAGAGAAAGAGAAGGGTTGGGAGATAGAAAGAGAGAGAGAAAGAGACGAGAGGGATGGGAGTGTAGAAACGCAATAGAGATAGAGAGAGAGAGAGATAGAGAGGGCTGGGTATCGCATAGAAAGCAGCTCGCTCGCGATCTAGAGCGCTTTGGTGGGTGTAGATCTCACTAGCTCGATCGATGCGGTGTGGAGGTCTACCCGAGAGATAGGGATGGGATGTGTAGAAACAGAGACGACTACAGTAAACAGTATCCGGGCCACACGTTTCTGTGACACACCCTATAAGTCATGTGACAGTACTAGTTCCCCTCGCTGGGTCGTCGGACTAAAGAGGCGGCCATGAGGAGCGACCTGTCAGGCACACAACGCTCTTTATTTACACAGGACAAAGGAGCCCATTTGTATCTGTGTCTACACAACTTTATTGCCCTGTCTCCTTGAACAAAGATTGTAAAAAATGCCTGTCCTCTGCATGTGTTTTGGAGAGCAGTGTGTTTGTGTGCTGATAAAGAACACTCTCTTCCCCTCACTGCTTTATTCTCTGTCCCCTCACACCACTCGCTACACAGCCCCCCAGCCCTCTCTTCAGGGGCCATTGTCTCTGGAAGGATTGTCTAGGGTGGTGGGGTTGGGTGCAGGACTGGGCGGTAGGACAGGGGGAGGCAGGGTCACCCTCGTTTATATGCAGAGCATGTGGAGGGACTAGATTTAACAAAGTGAATTAATTTGGATTGGGAATGCAAATGATAACGCCGGTAAAGATGGGATCCACAAGGGTGTGCAAAAGCTCCTCACTCTCCTGCTGGTGTTAGGCTGTGTGTGCGTGTGCGCGTGTGTGTCTTAAGATCATGTACGCTAATACACATACATTAATGCAGTAATACAAATACTCGCTCTTTTTCTCTTCCTTTTCTCTCGCTCTCTCTCACACACACACACACACACACGCGCGCGCGTTCAGATTTACCATATCACATTTTTTGGGGAGGGTGTTAAAGTTTCAACCTTGCGTCTGATAATACATCTGTGTGTCACGGTGGCATTAGCGATATCCCCGTCTCCTCTCCCGCACAATAGCCAAGGTGATCTATTTACATTTTTTAGCTGCACATTTCCTTTGTGAGGCATTAGCTGGATGATCTGTGATGGGCTTGTCATTTGATTAACGGGGAGAATTTCTAAAAAGAAATGAAAGGTGATTTAATATCTCAGCTTGGTCTCATCAGAGCAGCGAGGGATCCTGTGCTCCCGCTCATACTGGAGCTTATTAGTTCTAACTATATAGCGTGCATAATAAACTGCTCATTTGCTCATTAATATTAAAATGATCATATTCAGAGCCATGGGCATTAAGATCAATCAAATTGTGGGGTTTTCTGGTCAGATGCGAGATCTGCTTATGAGTTTATTTTTTTCTACTCCCTCAGAATCCCTCTTTCTTAGGGGAAACCAGATAACGCATGGTAAAGGAGGGGGATATTAAAGCTAAGGTTATTATTAGTACTGTCGGCTCAGATGCATGTATTAATTATGTTTTATCAAGAATACGATTTAGGAATATTTTATGTATTGTGTGGATTATTTTTTTTTCCTTCACAAAATTATGCAAGGTATGTTTCTATTTTAATTATTTAAAATAGAAAAATTTAAATAAATGTAGATACAGAACTAAAAGCTGCCTAGTAAGCCTCAATTTGACTGTCAAGGACAGCACGACTAGAATATTAGAGTAACGTATAGAAGAATAGAATATAGAGTATTAAGCATCTATATTTGACATTCTCAGGTTGTCAGGCCAACTCAGAAACACATCCTACTGTGTTCTTCCCTCACGCCCTTCACCTTCTCCCCTTCTCCTCCCCATCGCATACACACAAAGACACACACATTCACACACACACCATCTCACACACACAAAGATACACACATTCACACACACATTCTTTTACTGTTTCTCACTCACACACTTGACAAAAGACACTGGGTTATCCAGAGATCGCCCTGGACTCCGATACTGTCGTGTTAAAAATATGACCATTAAGACCTTATGGTGTGTGTGTGTGTGTGTTTCTTTCTCCATTAAGACCTTATGGTGTGTGTGTGTGTGTTCCCTTCACCATTAAGACCTTATGGTGTGTGTGTGTGTGTTCCTTTCAACCATTATCAGCTGCAGTATTACCAGTGCTGTCACCAAAAGCCATTCGCTATGCTGATTGCCTCCTCTTAGCCTGCTGCTAACCCTGATTGATATATCCTGTGTGTGTGTGACTCAGAAGTGCATTCACACTTACTCTGTTCATTTTTACTAATTAAATCAATGGCGCGTGAATGTTTAAGAATTCTTCTTAAGAAATCAATTTCCGAGTATGCTTTTTTATTTAATTTTTTTCTACTTCTTCTACTTCATTTCTATGTGGATATGGATAATTTGTAACCGTTTTTTTCTAACCTCTCTCCTCTCTCTCTCTTTCTCTACCTCTCTCCCTCTCCCTTTCAATTCTCTCTCATGCCTCCTCTCTCTCTCCCTCTCTCTCCTCTCTCTCTCTCTCTCTCTCTCTCTCTCCTCGTCCCTCTCTCTCTCTCTCTCTTCTCTTTCCCTCCCTCTCTCTCTCGCTCCACTCTCTCTCTCTCTCTCTCTCTGTAGAATGCAGTTCGCCACAACCTCAGCCTGCACAAGTGTTTTGTGCGTGTGAGAACGTGAAAGGAGCCGTGTGGACGGTGGACGAGGTCGAGTACCAGAAACGCCGGTCGCAGAAGATCACAGGGTACGCCACGACGCCCCCCGCCACCTCCCCGTGTCACTCCCCCCGTCACATGACCAGTCACATGACCTGTCACTTACACAGAGACATAGAAGAGATGCACTCACCAGCTCTCATTCAAAGAGAGGATTTATTTAAAGACACAGAAATGCTACTATTTCAAATGCGGTGTGTTTCATTGTGTGATCGACTTGGCTGGAATGGAAGCTATTATGAAATTGGGAAATACTTATTGGGCAATATTTACAAACGTTTAGGAATGGAATGTTCTAATGTGCAACCCTTGGTTTTGTTATGTAGAAGCCCAACACTTGTGAAGAACCTGCCGTCCAGTCTGGGCTATGGAGCTGCTCTTAACGCCAGTTTACAGGTACACACATAGACATGCACTCTTACACACACACAGACACTCACTCCTACACACACACACACACTCCTACACACAAATCAGAAAGACACAGGCAGATGCACCTGAGACAAAACTGACTGTTTATTTGGGCATGCCCTGAGTTGAAAAACTCATGGCTTGGTCTACCCTCCTCCTCTCTCTCACTATCTCTCCCCTTCCCTCTCTCTCTGTCTCTATCTCTCTCTCCCCCCACCTCTCCCCTCCTCCCTCTCTCTCTCCCCCTCTCTCTCTCTTCCTTTATCTCTCTTTAGCTAAGAAGGACACCCTGTGGCTAGTCCAGGAAACATTCCACTCTTCTCCCTCTCCTCTCTTCTTTCCCTCCTCTCCTTTCGCCTCCTTCCTCTCAGTTGTACTGTAATACTTCAGATTGATAGCAGCCTCTGCCAATACAAGGGGCATAAGCATTAATATTTATCCAAGCTGTCATAAATGATTTGGCTTCTTAGTGTCCACCAGCGAGGTGCTCATGGCAAAAACTTTTAAATTTTAATCACAGTATTTAACTTTAATGTGAGGGAGGCAAGTGTCACGAGTTTTTATTATTTGGAGGTAAAGTTTTGGGTGGGTCGCTTTTAACAGCCTGATACTGTACAGTATAAGGGTGTTGGTTGTGTGTTGGTCTGTCGCCCATGTTGAAGCACATACACTCACTGAGAGAAACACACACACACTGAGAGAAACACACTCACACACTGAGAGAAACACTTGACTCTTCTCAGAGGTCTGGACTAGCTGACATTGCACACCACGTTGTCAGCCGTTGTCACGTATCACATCACCCTACCATCATGATCATGCTGTGGTTGTATTGAACTCAGAATAACAACCTGCTATGTCTCTCCCGCACTCTCCGCCCACCCTCTCCCCCTCCACTCCTCTCACCTCTCTCCCTGCCACCTCTCCCTCCCCCCTCTCTCCCCTCCACCCACGTCTCCTTCCATCCACCCTCTCCCATCCACGCTCACCTTCATCCACCCTCGCCCTCCACTCTCTCCACCCTCGTCTCCACCCTTCCTTCCACCCTCTCCCTTCCACCGCTCTCCTTCCCCCCTCTCTCCCCTCCACCCTCTAATCCCCTCCACCACCTCTCCCTATGCACCATCACCTCTCCCTTCTCTCTCTCCGCTCCACCCTCTCCCTTCCACCCTCATCCCTTCCCCCCTACTCACGCCCACCTCTACCCTCCACCCTCTCCAACCTCGCTGCCACACCTCTCTTCCCTTCCCCGGCACTCATACAACGTCGATCTACCCTTCCCCCCTCTCCTCCCTTCACCCTCTCCCAATACTCATTCCTCCTTCTCGATCTCGCCTCCACCCTCTCCCTGCCGCCCCTCATAATTCGCCCTTGCCACCCGTCTCAGTCAACCTTCCACCCTCGCTCCCTTCGCTCATTTCCCTCCCCCTCGAGCGTCCCTTCCACCGCTCTCGCATCCACCCTCTCCCCGCTTGCTTCTCCCCTCACTCTCCGTCCCGACCGCCTACTCCTGCCACTCACCTCTCACCTGCGCGCCCTGTCCACGTCTACTCTCCACCCTCGACGCGTTCCACACCACCCAGCTCCCTTGTTCCCGATCCCCCCTCAAATCACCTCCTCACCTCCTCCCCTCCCCCCTCTCCCCTTCGCTCCACCCGCTCTCCCACTCTCACCCTCTCCGTCCGGACTTCGTCTCCTCTCCGGTCGTCAGACCCTCGCCCCGTCCACCCTCATCCCGTCATGCGTCAGCCCTGGCGGAGACCTCCCTGCTGGGGACCCCCGGTCTGATGAACAGCAGCTCCTCTGGCCTGATGGGAGCCAGTCCTCACGGCCTCATGGGCGGCAGCCCCCCAGGGATGATGGGAGGCAGTCCTGTGGGGATGATGGGGGGCAGTCCTGTGGGGATGATGGGGGGGCAGTCCTGTAGGGATGATGGGGGGCAGTCCTGCCAGCCTCCTGCAGTCTGTCCACGACGAACTGAACGGGTCCCTGGACCACCTGGACTCCAACGGACACGGCAGCCCTGGATACTCCCCACATGGACACATGTAGGTGGCTGCACCACACACACACTCACATACACACACACACAGACACACACACACACACACACATGCACACACACACACAACACACACACACACACACACATGCATACACACACACATGCATACACACACACACAGCACACACTCACATACACACACACACACATGCATACACACACACACACGCACACACACACTCACACACACACACAGCACTACACACACACACAGCATACACACACACACACATGCATACACACACACACACACACACTCACACACACACACATACATGCATACACAGACGCACACACACGCACACACATCTGCTATCCTATTTGGTTCTTAAACGACTTAAAATGATCATAGTGCATTGCAGCAAATCATTAGTAATGAAAGCCTTTTTTTGGTGTGTAGTGTGACCCCTGCCAGGGTTGTGAACATGCTGTAGCCAGATGGCCCGATATCACGCTCACTACTCTCTATCAGGTGGTGTTTACCCTGGTCTTTTGGGGAGAAGCATTTTGAACCTAGAAATACTCCCAATTACTAACTCAGTTTTAATTAGTCCAATGACGGCATTGTCGAGATTTAGATGTTATATTTTATGCACGACTATTCCCTATTAATATTTAGCGGCTGACTGTATCATTAATTGCTTTCAAATCTTTGCCTTTCTTCTCTGTATTTAATGGTAGAGAGAGACAGAGAGAGAGACAGAGAGAGAGAGACAGAGAGAGAGAGAGAGACAGAGAGAGAGAGGACAGAGAGGCCATTACATTTTAATGTCATGTGGTTTTCAGTGTGGAGCCAACGGGCTCTCCCCTAATCAGTGATGTCATACGTGCCTTCCTGTCATGTTTACCTAGGCTCTGCGACGGGGGTGGGAGCACTGGTGCTTCGATTGAGGCGCACTCACTATAGTACCATTCACATACACGACACCACCCCCGTCATACACAGTGCAAACCTACCCTGGTGCCCTCCTTTAGAAACATGCTAGCCACATCTCGATACACAGTGCCCTCCTGGTGCCCTCCTTTAGAAACATGCTAGCCACCTCTCGATACACAGTGCCCTCCTTTAGAAACATGCTAGCCACTTCTCGATACACAGTGCCCTCCTTTAGAAACATGCTAGCCACCTCTCGATACACAGTGCCCTCCTTTAGAAACATGCTAGCCACATCTCGATACACAGTGCCCTCCTTTAGAAACATGCTAGCCACCTCTCGATACACAGTGCCCTCCTGGTGCCCTCCTTTAGAAACATGCTAGCCACCTCTCGATACACAGTGCCCTCCTTTAGAAACATGCTAGCCACCTCTCGATACACAGTGCCCTCCTTTAGAAACAGGCTAGCCACATCTCGATACACATTGCCCTCCTGGTGCCCTCCTTTAGAAACATGCTAGCCACTTCTGGAATGTGGAAGAGATGAGGGATGTTCTCACTGCTGCCTTGCTCCAGGGCACAGTCTCCAGTCTCCAGCCCCACCTTCCTAGCCTGGCTAACTGTTCCCTGGCTAACTGTTCCCTGGCTGACTGGCCCTGGCTGACTGGCCATACATTAATATGTTTGGATATGTTTATTCCTCTCTGAAATGGGCCAGGGGGTGTTAAGTGGGCCAAATCTGCCTCAGCCCAGACAGAATCCTGGCATATCCACTCCCTTAGGTTGTTTAACTTTTAATAGCAGGACAGGAGACTCTCTCTTCTCTCTCTCTCTCTCTCTCTCTCTCTCTCTCTCTCTCTCTCTCTCTCTCTCTCTCTCTCTCTCTCTCTCTCCATATCTACCCTCTCTCTATCTCTCAATCTCTCTCTCACTCTCGCTCGCGCCTGATCTCCTTCTCTCCCTCTCTCTTCCTCCTCTCCCTCGCTTACACGGCCACAACATGCTCAAAATGGAAGAAATGTGTTTTTCATGAGTGGGTTTTCCGGGATGTGTTTAATAATGAAGTGAGGAGTAACACTAACTAAAGAGTACACCTCATAGGAGGCTCTCCTCCTGAGAGACAGGTACTTCACAACCAGGAGAATCCAACAATTAGATAGACCCTTTGTTCGCGCTACCATTCGGAGGTTAATGCTATCAGCCAAACAGCTATCCCGGATAGCTCCAGGCATGTTACCATTTACGCGTGTGTGTGGTGCGTGCGTGTGTGTGCGTGCGTGTGTGTGCGTGCCCTCAAGAGTATGCTTGAGAAGAAGGGAAAAGACATGAACTACACCGGCTATCTAGAACACAAGAATAGGTTTTAGAGGACTTCAAGAGGAAAAACAGTCCCGATTAAGATTAAATACCCCCACGATATACACAATTCGAAGAGAAAAACTGGATACGTGAGGAAGACTGCATGGTGTGTCGCACTATATTCCGTTTTTTTGCGACCTGTTCATATATGAGACCTGTCTATTCTCATCATTAGTCTTCCTCCTTCGTGTTGATGGGCTGTGAATTAATCTGTGTCAGATGAGATGATGAGTGTCGGTCTGTCCCTTGACAGCCCCCCCCCTCCCACACACACACACACACACACACTCGTTAGAGACACCCAGCTAATGACCTTATTTGCATCCCTGTCATGCCTCAGTGTGATGGCTGCCACTAATCCCATAGTGTAAGGACGAGCACACACACATACTGTACACACACACAACACACACACAGTACACACACACACACACACTGTACACACACACACTGTACACACACACACACACTCACATTCTGTTTATTAGACTCATAGCCTGGCTCTATAATGTCAGCTGGCCAGTCACTCATCCATACACTATGTCCTTAAGGCAGTCTGAAGGGCTGATCATTTTTCTCCTCCATTTCCTTAATACCCGCCATGTTGGAGGAACCTAATCAGAGTAGATGAGGAGGGAGCAGTGAGCAGTGAGCAGGGCCTGGCTGCAGTGTGTGGTTCCTGCAGTGTGTGGTTCCTGCAGTGTGTGGTTCCTGCAGTGTGTGGTTCCTGCCGATGGACAAACCACTGTCTGTCTCCCTCTCCACCGTGATGCCTTCACGTGGCGTGGGCAGATCTGGGAGATTGTTTATAATTTTTGTAGTTTTAAGATGATTACCAGAAACGTCGTCTGTCATCGGAACTGTGTCACTTACCGACATTCCACTGTGTGAATGAGCTGGCTAATTACTGGCAATCACAAATGAAAAAATACAATAATTACACTGATGTGAAAAAAAAATATATATATATGAAAAAAAGATTGCAGTATTAATTGTAAATGCCTTATCAGATAATGAGGATCAGTGTTGTTTGAAAACAGCGAGCTGTATTTCCTGTGTTCTCACCTCTGGGTCCATGTTCTGTTGACTCTGGTTCCCCTCTGAACCTGCAGCTGGGGAAGAAAAACAGAAATATTCATAACCCCGCTAGCTTCCTGAAAAGGCAAGGCAAGCCGCCTCCCCTACTAGGTCTGAATATTAATTTATTTAGCTATAAATATTAAAGCAATCTGTACCTTTTAAAATTCTTTTCAAATTCAAAGTTTTCCCTGCCATTGATGAAGGCAACCCAGGAGATGGCTGGCAGACATGCAGTGATACTGAGACTCCTGGATATGGGATGCACTCCCTCTCTCTCTCTACCTCTCTCGTCCTCTCTCCCTCTCTCTCGTCCCCTCTCTCTACCTCTCTCGTCCTCTCTCCCTCTCTCTCTCGCTGAGTCCGGAGGGATTTCCTGATGCATCCGACGTGTCAGAAATAATTAGGTTTTGTCAGATTTATCATTGTGGCACAAACCCCTCTCCCAGTCTAGGACCCGAGTTCAGCCTGAGCCTTGTTTGTGTGTGACAGCATTATTATTCTTGTTAGTCGCCGCACACTTTCGCCCACTCTCTCCTCCTCTGTTGTTCCGGGCGGGTGTGGGGGGGGGGACAGGGGGGGGGGAGAAGTATCCCTCTCAAACCGCTGTTTTCTCAGTGCGTTTATTGACAGCGGGTGAAGATATTCATCCATTTAGAGTTAAAAACATGTATCATGGTGTCCGACTGAACTGGCGGGCTGAAGTTGATTAATGGCGGAGGCTGGCTCGGGGTTCTTCCTCCGGAGGAGCGACACGCCAGGCCTTGCATATTAACGAGAGCCGGCGCTTTCTATTAACAAGATAAAAAAAGGCTGCACTCCCTTTGCTCCAGGGGCCTGGGAGAGGATGAAATATTTCTCCATTATTTATAATGTGGCGTGCGGCGCTGTGTTTTTATGTTTCATGCAGGTGTCATCAGCTAACTTTTGAAGGCCGAACATGTGTGCGCATCAGTGCTTGTCACGTTTACAAGGAGTCTGTTTTTCATGCAATTTGGAGTCGGTTGCTTACTGTTTCAGGGTGAATTAGCATCTTCCAAACAGTCATGTTGTTATTACCTGCTGTTCAGCCAAGAGGCTGTCAGCTGACAGTAGACAGATCCTTAAAAAAAAAGGGTGAATGCAAATGTCAGGAGTAAGATTCAGAAATTAAAATGTATTATTTTATTATTTGTTATTATTTATGATAGAAGTTATTGATTCTTTTTCTGTGCTTTTTAAATATGTTTTCTTGCAAACTGACGCCCATATTTGTCCATTTCCTCCAGGGGGGGCCATTCATGTAAAGGAGGAGCCGTTGAACATGGACGATGACGACTGTCCGATGTCACTGGTCACAACAGCCAATCACAGCCCAGAGCTGGACGACGACCGGGAGCTGGAGGAGGGTAACCTATCAGAGGATCTGGAGTGACTGGAAATCCGGTCGCTATATCCCTCCACCTCACTGTTCCCCTCACAGGTGTCCTGCAAGACCAGAAACCACTCCACGCCCCAACAGAACACAGCTGACTCTTACTAGGACTATTTATTGAGCATGCATCCGGATGAAAGTCTCACCCTAAGGAACTCTTTGTTGTAGCCCTATGGGACGAACATGGCAGGCATGAGATGTCTGCTTTTTAACTTTACGACCCGTTTGACTCTAGCTGGCTTGGCCAACAGACTGAACACGAATGGGGCTCATGGACGAAACGATATGAGAAAATAAGCAGACAAATCTGTTCTGTAGAAAGTTAATGGCCTCGTATACTGCCAAAAAAATAATATGTTTTAAGTTCGTGAATATCCAACCAACCCAATCCACCCTAGCCGATGTCTAGAAACAATTGCTGGTTCAATTCAAGTTGTTGCTCTGTCATCATTTGCACAGGAGTAGTATCAGAAATTAGTGTCACTGCCTGTATGTTGCTAAAATTCTAAAAACCAGTATTTTATTTTTCATTGTTTCCTTTCTTCTTTTGTATTATAATTTCAGCCCAAATGTAAATGCCATCTACTAAGTCACACCAATAACAGAACTTCGGTACCAAGACTGTTGTTGCAGCTGTCAAAAAAGTAGGCTTCCAGTCTATTATCTGTCTGTGATGAAAAGTGAAAAACGTGAATATTAAGTTGATTTAAAAAGATGAAAAAGGAAAAAAAAGAAGAAAAAGACAAAAAAAATACTGTTTGTGTAAAGCACCATTTAGGGGGAAAATGCATTTCTGCATCTTCTTCTGCTATTCTCTTTACCTCCTCGTTCTGAAGCTTTGTCTACCTGCAAACAGTCACAGGCGACAGCTAGAAACCAAAGCCTACCCTAGCAATGGCCAATAGCTTAGACAGAAGCCACCAGACTACTTTGGTCAGCCTTCTGTGACTTTAACTAGTACAAAGAGAAGCTTTTTTTCCGCAAACTACCTTCGAATAACCTCTGGGATTGTTTTATTTAGCCCTGTATAGAGATGAGTAAGAAGAAAAAAAAACTGATTTTGATGTGTAATTTGATAATTCATATAGGAGGTCCACTTGGTGTGTAGAGGAGATATCTGCCAGACTGAAGCGAAGATGAGAGAGAGCGAACAGGAATTATGTGCTAGGGACTTACTGACTGGTAGAAAGCAGCTACTGTAACAGTGGATCATGACCAAAACAAACATTTGTGTATTCAGTGAAAGTGCAGAAAAAAATTGTGTTGTTGTGATGATCGTTTCCTGATTTTTTTTTCTTTTTTTTTCTTGTGTTATTTTTTTATATATAATTTTTTAATTTGCGTTTCCCATCATGTCATTGTTTTTCTAATCTAGTGAATATGTAATGTTCTAAGTGGGACTGTCAGACGTGTCATGTCTTCTTACCGTACGGCTCGTTCAGAGTCGTGTTTGAACCGAAACTGAAAAACATAGTAACCAAACATTAAAATATCTAGCAAAGCCAAATAAGTCATCATTTCAAGTTGATATGAAATAATGTGGCTTGGTTATCATGTCAAAGCAAATAATATAGCCATTGTAGAAATCAGAGATTAAGAGAACCTTTTCTAGGTGATATTTGCTTGAACTTGTAGTCAAATACTCATTGTGTGATTCACAGCTCGGTGACTATATAGAAACATACAGTGTTAGCAGGGGAGGCTTCTTAACTGCACTGTGGGTTCTGTATGAGTTACTTGTTTTATATCACATTTGATATCCTTGTGACAGAACAGAAGTACTGTAGTGATCGTCCAAACTCGATTTCATTTCTCACTGCTAATGTCATCTAGAAAAGTGTCGTTGCTTTAATATGGTCATTTCCGTTTTCAGTCAAACCAAAGTTACACAAAATTCTGCCTCCTCTTGTATGGGATATTAACTCTGAAGTACACACACACACACACACACACACACACACACACATAGTTCCTGTTCCCAGGCTCACACACATACTACACACTGTGTTTCAGGATTGCCAGTTTGTCTGGGTTCTCCTTACGCTAAACACAAACAGAAATGTAACTGAGTTGTCTTCTTGGTGCATATGTTAACGTCATATTTACTACAGCTAAACACATAGATACAAACAATACACACACACACACACACACTCACACACACACTCTTGCCAGTTCCACTTCAAGAGGGTGCTGGGCCCAGGAACAAAGCGTATCCCTTCAATACTTGGCTGGAGTCAGCGAAACGACTTGAATACGACGTCCATAATAATCTTATCACACCAAATATAAGGACGCTGCGTCTTTCAAAAAGGGTTCTCCCACTTTTACCCAAAAGGCTTTCTAAAAGGTTCTACCTCTGCAAATTCAGAACAATTATGACAGATTGCATGAGTTATGAGTACGCCACAAGAGCTGTTACACTTTAATACGCTTGTCACATCGGACATGGGGTCAACAAGACGTTTACATTCCCAATACGTCAGAAATGGAAGAGTTGCATTGTAATAGGTTGTCAAACATTTGTAGAATGATGATGTATTATACCTGTAAGGGAATATTGTGTTTTAAAATGCATGTCTAAAATCATTTGGTGGACTGGAAACAAGAATTAATAAAAATAATATAATAAAAACCATTGGGATGAATGATGGCCTAAGTGTACGTACAATGCATAAGAATGCATACCTCAACTGTATTCTTTAGTTTTTATTTTGGGAAGGAAAAAAACTGTCAGCCACAGAATGCATATTACCTGTAGATTTTGCATGGGTTTTGTAAAAATCAAGTAAAATAATGTCTAAAATAGTTGCTTGCACATAATACCAGAAAGACCTCCAGAACTGCGATCAGCTCCTCTATTAGTTTTTAGGATTGTCTGGATATTCTGGGTTGATTTTGTCTGTATTTTGATAACTGTGCATACTTATGTAAAAAATGTTGGTGGACCCATAAAATTACCAGACTTTTTCTAAGCTGAAAAAAAATCAGTGTTTCTTTTCTGAGTTTCATGAATTTTTACTGTTCTCTCATTGCTCTCGCTAAGACTAGCAAACCCTCCTTCTGCATCTGCTTTGCGTAGCTGTAAGGCTTAACCTAACGTGTGTATTTATTGCTTGTACCTCTGTGCATACTTTATGAAGCATTATGTCCTGCAGTCGAGTCATGTATCCTTTCTACTGCTGTCATTCTCTAATAACTGGGAATCTGATCTCCCTATGTATACAGTGATGGACTGTAGCAAACACATATGTTTATGTAATTGGTGAATACCTTTCTTTTTGGCTTTATTCTTTTGATCTAACTAATTTTTGATACTTTTCATTACGGTGTACTGTGTCCATACGTTAAGATTCTCTGGCATTAGAAGTCATGGGTGAGAATTGTAATCGGAGTTATTATTTCGTGTATTCATGGCTTTTCACTGCTGAATAAAATAAAGGACCAAAACTAGGATTTGAAAAGCAACTGTCTACCTCCAACATCAGGGAGTTCTACTTTTTTTCCCTCTTTTTCTTCAACACATATATCATTTATTCTACAAAGGCACAACCATGAAATTCTAGCTGGCATTACACTTTTAACGTTTCAGGACTGTGCTACTTCAGAGACAAGAGGGGATGGAAAAAACAGGCAATTAAATTTTAATGTATATGTTACATGTCTTTGTTCTAGCTTCCACCACCTACAGTCTTGTTTAGTTGACTGGGACAAGGGCCCTGCACCATCGCCCCTCTGGACGTGTAATGGCTTTGGCTCTGTGTGTTTCAGCCAAAGACCTGTCTGATCATGATTCACGGCAGCAGGACCGTGCGTAGCAGAGGTGGTTCGGAGCCAAGGACTCGGTTTCCTTTGGCAGAAAAAGAGGAGTAAGTGTTGTCGAGCCTGTACTCCTTGCCTCTGTTTGTGCCTTTCTGTCCCAATTACCAGCAGCCTTCACGGCTGCAGTTCCCCGCCTGGTCCACAGTATCTCACCCACTCGTTCTCAATTGATTCGTGTTGACCACAGAAACAAAGAGTGACAAGCAGTGGATGAATGCACTCAGCTACAGTGCGGCCTGCACCTTGTCGGTCATGGACCACTCTAACTGACACACATTGAGATTCACAATGAATCTACCATGACCAATGTGGCTGCTTGTTTGCTGGTCTGTATTCCACAGGCCTCTACACGTTCCAGAGGTTGGCCAGGGACATTCCGGGAACCTTCGAATCATGTCCGCTGGTCATTTAAACGTAACTCAAACGTCTGTTTTTTTCTCTTCATATGATGTCCCTTGAGAGGCCAGAAAACAACGACATTCTGAGACACACACACACACCACACACACACATCACACCACACCACACACACACACACACACACACACACACCCCACACACACACACACACACCCCATGACAGTCCCAGGCAGAAGCCGTGGCTGCTGTTATCTCCTCAATGGCGTTCCGGAGCATTAGTTACCTCGCGAGGCACTAGCATGCCGTGCTATTTATGCACTCTGAAGTGTTTGTGAATTCAAGTGAGGGAACGCGTAGGAAGTGCAACAAGGGCCGCTGTGTACCACACAACATCAGAGAGAGCTGCAACATTAAAGAGCGAGCGATGCTACAGACCCCTCTTTCAAAGACCATGAAATAATAATGTGTTGTGGTTAGAGAGGTATCCGTGAGTCACACTGGCTTCTTTTCATAAAGTAGAGTTATTTACAGTGCGATGAATAAAAGAAAGGATAGCTGGTGGTGCAGGACTTTTCCACTTGAACGACGTTGGAAAAGACGTCCCTTTTATATTTACGGAGGAGAAAAAGAGAGAATTCACTTAAATAGGTCAGAGTTAATTTCTCTGAAAAAAAAGTCTTTAGAGGGACCAAGTACTGGGCAAATGTGTTACTGTGTTGACGCCACACAGCAAAAGCTGCAAAAATGTGTGTAATGTGTTATTTTACACTGTGCTTTTTGTGATTGTCACCGTCAAAGTATGTAGTTCTTTGAAACAGTCGAAACTAAATAATCAAAAGTGTCATACTAATTAATCTATATCATAATTTGCTGTACTGCAAGTAAAGTGATTTTATCAGGGCAATTTCAATACAAGACACTAGAAACCAGTCTGAGTGCTTGTGACGTGCCCCTTTAAATTAGCGGCTGTGCTGCACGCTTCATCCATTTCATCCCCAACACTGACCAATTAGGTCAATTTAGGGACTGTCCCCTTCCGGGACTCAGTAGTAAATATCTCCTCTCAGTCTAGCCTACTGTTTATTGATTGAAGGTCCGAAGACTCACCCCCCTTCCTCTCTCACTCTCTTACTCTCTCTCTCTCACACACACACACACACAATCTCTCTCACACACACACACACACACACACTATCTCTCTCTGTCTCACACACACTCTGTCTTTCCCTCCTCTTCTCTTGGCCTGACAATGCGTGTCGGTTCTCCAGAATACCCTCGCCCTCAGGCTGCAAAATTGCCTGCTAAATAGTCCGAGGTAACGGCTGCGCTAATTGAGATCATCATTATTATAATTGCGGCCCCTGAAAAGCGCGTCTTAAATAATTTGCATTGCTCTCGAGTTGATGTTGGACGCAGAGCAAAAATAATTGCATAGCTGCAAGGCACGTTGGCGCTTCGACGGTTTTTTTTTGTTCTGCCGATGCCCGTTTGTGCCATGGCTCCGTGTTCCGTATCGGACGCGGTCACGCCAGTCTCATGGCTGTCTTATCGGCCTCTCCGTCTCAGACGGGGGATCTTCTCTATTTCAGAAAGGGTTTTGACAAGTTCTCCTTTCAAACACTCTCTCCAATGACAAAATAATCCATTAGTGTAATGTTTGAACAATTATACATTTTAAAAAGTAGGCTATTTAATGGAAATAATTAAAATGTTTTACATCACGATTATATGTTTATAGGTGTTTTTGTCCATATTATAAAACATTTTTATGGAATTGACTTGCCTCTACAGTTGAATCAAAAAGACCATAAATGACATTATTTGATCTCAAACATTCACTAGATTTGACATCAGTGGGTCCAGTATGTTTGGACTTCATGTAGACATAATGTGCTGCTAGTGGGGTGATGCAAGCTGGGAAAAAATGCACATTTCTCACACTGAAACAAGGGATTAACCCAACAAAGTAGTGAGAAATATGCAGATATTCATGAATTCCTGCCTGTGGCATATCTTTCACCTACCACACACTCGCACACTGACAGAGACATCCAGGCGCACACACACGCACACTCAAAGTGTGAAAACGGGCACTCCACAAAAACACTGATTAATATAACATGGTAACACAATGTTGTTTGTTCATTCACATGTCGGTTTGCTTGTAAAACAACAACAGAGGCTGTTTGTAAATCTGTCTGGGTGTAAATAATCTCGTCAGACATGAATGAGGAGGCAGCATCAGATTAACTAAATCCTCTTAGAGACAACAATCCCTTTCACTGAAGTCTTAATATTCCTCTCCTCCTCTTCTTCACATGACTTGTATCATAGTGTGAGCCTGATAGCTTGAGAGTGATTGGCTGAAGTGTCATAGGCTCCAGAACCTCCACTGCTATCAATTTCAATCCATTCCATGGGAATCAGATCCAGACCTAATTGCCAATTCATCTGAATTTATTAAAGAACGATTTCAATTACATACCACCACCATTGAGTTCTGATTCACTAAATTAAATTAGGACACTTGATTGTATCTGCGTCTTTAAATCCCAGCATATTTAAGGCTCTGGTCTTTTTTCTGAAACTTCTGAAGAGGAACTTTCTGCTCGATCTTGGCCTCTGTAAAATAAAAATAAATTGAAAAGGAAAGTAAGGAAAAAAAACATGGAGTTGGATGGAGGGGAAAAAAAGAAATATCTAACATTAGTGAGGAATAGTGGGTTAAATCACTTACTGAAGATTTTTAATGACATTTCAGTGTTCCTCGTATAATTACTCTTCATCTAAGATATCTGGTAATGATGCTGGACAGTCTAGGTTCGGGCTCCACTAGCTTGCTTCATTACTATGTCATTCCCATTTCACATCACAAGCTTTAATTGTAATACTGAATATGCGCAACTCTGCACACAGCCTTAATCAAAGTGGATCCACTTGTATTATTAATATCAGAAAAATCGGTCTGCTTGCTATTTTTTATAAATAAAAGAATACAGATGCATAAATCAGCTGTCATTTATTAGCACCGTGCTGGCATATCCGCCAGACATGCAAGCAAAGCCGCCTATCTCTTCTTCTTCCTGCAACACTCATCAAGATTTAAAAAGAGCAGGAGAAAAGATGAGGAGGAAAGAGAGAGAGAGAGAGAGAGGGAGAGAGGGGGGGGGCAGCATTAAATATACATACTAATTCCTTCCATGAAGTAATCAGATTACAAAGCAGGTGACACCGGGCACTGAAATTCAAATGATTGGTTATAACGAGGAGTGGGAAGGTGCACACACAGAGGGAAAAATAAGAGGGTGGATTGATGGATGGAAAAAGGAAGGACAGAGGAGAGAGGAGAGGAGAGAGAGGGGGGAGAGAAAGAAAAGAGAGAGAGGGGGGGATTAAGGATTTACATTAAATGGCAAATACTTTGGTCCTGGGAGGGAAAAAACAGAGGCTTTGAGAAGGATGAAGACCGCTTGTCCTCTCCTCCTCCCTCCATCCTCGTCCCTCCATCCTCATCCCTCCATCCTCAGCCTTCACAGGTTCTGCTGACCAGCTGTGAAATGCAGCTGTGTTTAGGTGACTGTAGCATTGTCAGAGTATCTACCGCTCTCTAATCCAGGTGTGACTTTAGAGGTGACGAGCTGCTGATGTGGATGCTCAGGGGTGAAGGAGGGGCGGAGGAGGAGGAGGAGAAGGAGGAGGAGGAGGGGGAGGAGGAGGGACAGGGTTAGGCATGGCACCATTGTGATGGAATTTATATTAGAGAAAACTGGCGTTTTGGTGGATTAAGCCTCATTATTTGACATAGACATCAGGTAATTTTATTTTTTCTGATTGACTGGCTTGGGAAAAGTTGTGTTATCATCAAGCACCCCTAGTAAATTCACAATCATTCATTCTTATTAGTGTTTAATATAACAAATCATCTTTTGTCCATTTTTATAAAAAGTATCGATATATTCTGGAAAAAATAGAGCATATCAATCCATATAATCATTTTATTTGATGACATCACCCTCATAAATCTGAATCGGCCAGGTGGTACAGGTCGTTAACGGTAGTCAGGGCAACCGTGAGCATCACCACATTCTCAGCTGGTTCTCGTCTGCCATGATAAACTCTGGAAAGTTTTGGTCTTTTTTTTGCTCACCTGGAGGGCCCTTCTTTTCCTACCACACTGTCTCTATATGTAAAGCCTTCGTACAGTCCCGCCCGGGGGGCAAACAGACTCACCATACATATCTCCTGTACTCGTTAGCCTAAACCTGCCAGTCTGTCTACATGTCATCTAATTCTACTAGTTGAGTAGCCTGCTAGGTTTACTGCTGTATATGGTGATCTACTCAACCTGGCTGGTCTGCAAGGCTAACGCCCGTTTACAGCTAGCGACCGTACTATATGGTTTTGCAGTCTATCTGTGTGTACCACACTACAAGTGGACTGGCCTGCCAGACATTATCTATCTTACTTGGCAGACTAAAGCTAGCGCACTAGTCAGCCAGGCTGTATGTGCAGTACTTTTATCAAGCTTCTGTTGTATTGGGTCAACTGTACACTCTGTACAGTCATGAATATATATTCATGTTTCTACAAAGTATAGTGGTGTTTCATATTGTTGCTTGGGTGAAATGGCACTGTACAAGTGGAATCAAGCACTCATGACTATCAAACACCAGCTTTATGCTCACATGTATCAGGGGAATTTATCAGCACTTTGTGAGGAGGTCTATAGTACAGGCTTGTACTGTACTGTGAACCATGAATAGAACTGGGCTTCCAGAAAGAAAGGGAGAGTGAGACTGAAGAACATCAAGTCGGGAGAAAGAGAGCGGCTACAGAGAGACAAGGGAGACTAGGAAGAGAGAGAGAGAGAGAGAGAGAGAGAGAGAGAGAGAGAGAGAGAGAGAGAGAGAAAGAGACGGACAGAGAGAGAGAGAGAAAGAGACGGACAGAGATAGAGAGAGAGAGAGAGAGAGAGAGAGATAAAGAGAGAGAGAAAGAGACGGACAGAGAGAGAACGAAAGAGCTAGAGAGAGAGGGGGGGAGTGTGTCTGGCACAGGTCAGAGGGATTCCTGAGGTGCAGCATTTCTCTCCTACGCTTTACACGTGTCTAAACTCTGCAGTGGCTTTAAGAGGCTTGATGATATTCTCTCCAATCTCTCCAGTTTTCCATTCCAAACCTCTTTGATCTGTTATTTGCATTTTACTGGCCAAGGGGCAAAAATTATTTGGATGAGATTTTTTTTTCTCTTCTCTCCTGCATCTTTTTTCGCTCACCCATTCTACATACCTGGGGCTTGAAGAGTCCCCTCTCCTCCTCCCCTCCCTCCCTCCTCTCTTCATCCCCTCTCTCGCCACCTCCTTGTATCTTTTAGCCTTGCATCGAAACAAACAGACCCTGGACATGAGGAGAAGCAGATTCAATCTTCCCTTTTCACCTTGGTTTGAACCCCAGGGTCACCCTGAACACACACACACATATGGCAGCCAGGAACACTGCATCGGCTCACTTCCCGAAAGAGCATCCATTCAGCGCACATACACACCGTTGGAGACAGGGTGAAATACTGTATGTTGACGGCATGCTACCCAAGACTGTGCACAACCCACTGAGCTAAAGCCCCGGTACACCACACCCTCTGCCTGCAGATGTGGCCCGTCTCCCTTCTCTCGTCTCTCGTCTCCGCCACCCTGCCTTCGTCTGGCTCCCCTCGCCTCTGATGTTTTTAAACAATTTATATTTGTTATCATATCAAAGAGGAGGCGTGCTTGTTATCAAACACAGCGAGGAGTATCCGACAGCCGAGGGCTTCTTCCAGAGTCACATTCCTTATTCTATTTTATCTCCTTTGGTTTTGACTAATGTCAGTTACAGCTAACGGTAATCAAGCGCTTGTTAGGCTGAGCTGTAGCCTCCCAGCGCTGGCTTTGATACATTGTCAGCCGATTTGGCTGTGTTTCCTGATTACCTCCGCCTCAGCCCAGTGTTTATTGATTGAGGATGTAATAAAGCGAAGGGGGCTGATGCAACCGCTTCATTGAAAAAGCGGATGTTTCCTTTGATGTGGGAGAGCTGCGCTATATTGTCAGGCAACATAAACGTGTGTGTTGTAATGTCAACCTCGCTCGCGTGCCCCTCGCGCCACGCGGCGTCTGGGTTGCCTGGATGTTACGGTGCGTGTTATTATTATTTTTATGCTGATTTCATCTACGCTGTAGATGAAAAAAAACATGTACTTGTCTCTGTGTCTGCCTGTCTGTCACGGTGATCTGGAATTCAGAACCCTGGCGGTCTACTTAACTGCACTGGGCCTTCGTCCGCCAGCTCTCCTCCAGAGATGAGTTAGACGCTTCTTGGTTTTCGTCCGGGCCTTCCTGCAGCCTCTGTGTGTCTCCGCTCCAGCGGGCTTGAGAGTCGTGTCAAATCAAAATAACATCTTTAAAAATTCAGTCAACACAGCCATCCCTACAAACAGCCCAGGCCCTTGCTTGGTATTCATGTATGCAGGTGTACATTGTATCATGGTGTACAGGCTGTCTGGCAACAGGGGCCAAACATGGAGATTCCATCAAAATTTGATGTATTCATTTATAGTCACAAGTAAGACTGTTTGTTTACCGATAACACTAGTGTTTACTGGGCAGGCAGAGGTATCCAAGAAATGGGGATGTGTGTGTGTTTGCGTGTGTGTGTTTGCGTGTGTGTGTGTTTGCGTGGTGTGTGTTTGTGCCGGAGGTGACTCACATCCATAGGTGGTCGCTGGCACCTGCAGGTCACATGGGGCCTGTGGGAGTCGTGTTGTCGCGGGCAACCACAGCCCCTGTGCAATATTGTGGCAAACAGCAGATGTGCTCGGCCTAAGAATCACCGTCTCTTCTCTTGTCTCACCCCCCGCCCCTCTCTCTCTTTCGCTCTGTCCCCTCTGTCTCTCACTCTCTAACCCTACCCCCATTCCCTCTCTCTCTCCTCTCTCTCTCCATCTCTCCTGCTGTATTTACATCCTGTTTAGTGTCAGTTTTCCTGAGGTCAAACTAAAGTGCAGAAGCCTGAGGCTGGCTCGCAGGTTAGTGTACCATTCTGTTTGCTGATCGTTTTCCCCAGTCTGTCATCCCCGTTCTCCTCCTGACCCTCTCCGCTCTTCATCTCTCTCTCTACTCTCTCTCTCTCTCTCTCTCTCTCCCTCTCTCTCTCCTCTCTCTCTCTCTCTCGTCACTCTCTCCTACTCTCTCTCTCGCTCTCTCTCTCTTCAAATTAGTTATTATAAGATACCGATGCACACTGACTGGCTGGGTGCCTGGAATAATATGTAAATAGAGATGGTAAAAGTTCATTTGGAGCAGACAGGTTTTTGAACCCAGAAGAGTCTGGCACCCCCACCCTCAGTCTCCTGGTCCTCTCTTCGTGTTCCCTCGCCTCCTTCCCTCTCTCTCTCTCCCTCTCTCTCTCTATCTCTCTCTCTCTCTCTCTCATCTCTCTCTCTCTCTCGCTTCTCTATCTCTCTCTCTCTCCCTCCTCTCTCTCTGGCACACTTACTGTTTTGTCTTTCCTGGATCCAGCCCAAAATCTGTCAAAATACATTATCAACATCAAAACATTTCTGTTTACAACATCTCAGTCATGTCAATTAAATCAAATAAATTATTCAAACATTTACCCCTCCAAACCCACCCCCCATCATCCCCACCCCATGCTTGGGAATTTTAATCAAGCTTCGTATTTGCTTTAAATTAGCACTGTCAAGTGTGCGTTTGTGTAAAATCCCTCGTATCATTAAAGATTGATCAATTTAAATCTGTTTGGGTTTTATTTTATTGTTAATTGGATACAAGGCGTACACCATCTCCGAGCTCATCTGCAACAAGTGAGACTGACATAGAACTAGAGCCACTAGATCCACGTTAGAGCTGCTACAACTAGAACATCTAGATGCTCAAACATGTAGACAGCTAGATCCTCAGTTAAAACTACAGTAGGTCAATGAAATCTTCAATGATTTGAACCAGACCTGGACTAGTGACTTCCACTCGAACTAGGCCAGATAGATCTACAGTGAGATCATTAAGAAGTATGCACTGTACATGTGGTTATGGTTATCGCTAGGGTTACGGTTCAGGCCGAGAAGAAATGAGGGAGATTTGAAGGTGAAAGTGCTTTCACACCCTTCGTCGCCCACAACCTCCCACTGTGGTTCAAGCTTATGCAGCACGTGGGAAGCAAATGTCCAGTATATTTAATTAATTACATGGTTTCTCTTAGATGTTCATCTCAAAAAATATCTGGGCTGTTCTGTGGTGTATGCATAAGTGCATGTGGAAGAGGAGAGAGAGATGAGCGACGATGAGAGAGACGAGAGAGAAGAGAGAGAGATAGAGAGAGTCGAGATAGAGAGAGAGCCTTTGAGCGAGATCGAGAGATAGCGTATACTACGACACTAGCGAGAGAGCTATGCGCTATCGTCTGTGAGCTCCTCTAATCTCATAGCGCGTCATCGAGCTCGCTAGAGCGAGACGATCTGCTTCGTGTGTTTCGTCGTGTTGTCACAGTGAAACTCAGTGTTTAGTGCAGATCTGTCATGCTTGCACGCCAGCATGAAGCACTATCAGCCGTGACATGTTTTGAGCACATTTCAAACCCCTTGTCTTTGTAATGTACTCTCCGTGACTCTGTCAATAAGCAGGCAGACAGATGCATGCTGGAGAACTAACGGATCGCAGTCACACCGAAGAACCCCGGGTCCTGCTCCACTCTTCTAAAGGACCGTTACGTTAACCGGTTGTGATGGCAGTGTTTTAGGGCTCCGCGGGTCTCGTCACCCACCCTCTGATGCTGTGGGAGCAGGACCTGTGCAGCTACGGTCTGCAGCCTCTGAGTCCTGCAGCACATCTGTCTGCAGCCCGGCTCCTGCCCTGCTAACAGAGACCAGGTGTTGGCCCGCAGCGAGGCTCACATCTCGGGACCTGCAGACACACACACACGCGCTTGCGAAACACACACACACACACTCACACACCACACACACATCGGCAGACGTTGATGAAATTGGTCTTTGCTTTGACCCGTGACAACAGAAAATGAGAATTTTGTTTGTAGTCAGATAGGTGTAGAGGTATGTGATAGACAGAGTAAGAGTGTGTGTGTGTGTGGGTGTGTGCAGGTGAGGGTGTGTGTGGGTTGACATGTAGGTGAGGGTGGGTAAGAGTGTGTGTGTGTGTGTGCCATCCAAGTCTTCTCCTTGGAGAAACAAAGTGACAATACAATGCGAAGACTGCCTGTTTTTAAACATGACGCCAGGCAATAACAATTAATGTATTCATGATATTGATATATTTAAATATATTTATAAGGAAGTGAACCCATAGGGGGTGGCGGCCTCCTATCCTTTCAATGATATGTTAATGGTTTGTCATGTTTTCTTCTGTCTCAAGCTCATTCTAGGTTGTTCTATGAGGTCATGGGGGCGACACACACGCACAGGCGATGTAGCTCGAGCTAACTGTATGAAAGACGCTTGACCAAGATGCAGAGTGGAAAAATGGAACTCATGGAGATTGTGACAGCGGGGGGGGACGTCTTGAAAGGTTCACGTCTTCAGCGCTGACGCATGCCACATCGCAGTGACGTCTCAACCTAGCTTCCGGAAGCGTCCTTAAGTGTCACGCCTCCGTGTTTGCTTCTGGTGAGGAGGTGAAGCTGTTGTGTTTTACTTTATTTCTGTGACTAGTTGAACATAGATTACCCAACATTATCAGGCCTTGCCTTTCACTCTTACACACACACACACACACACACACCACACACACACACACACACACACACACACCTTTATCAAACCTCCATCCCTGGATGTAGATGAGATAAATGCCAGAGAGGCTGGGTTTTAAGTAGGGGAGCGATTCACGCGGGAACCCACAGCTGATAGCATCTCCTGTCTCTGACAGTCCTGTCATGTGGAATGTTAATGTGGCCTGTGATGTCACAAAGGGTATTTCCAAAGAGCCTCTTCAGATGTGTGATAAGGTTTTACCTCCAGCTCAGTACAACATCTACAGTATGTACGAACATATTGACTGACTAAGGCCTTCTGTGCTGATTCAGCTTGGGGAAATATGTATCTATTGAGTTGAGACTTTGTATGAATTCAATGTCCCCGATTGAAACAGTTATTATTATAAGGAGAGTATTAATTAACATCGTTAATATGGTTATTGATTCGGCCGGGTGATCAGTGATTCCAAGTTTACCTTCTCAAATCCTCCTCCTAGTTGGTAATGCTGACATTTGGAGAATTCTTGATTAACATAATTAGACAAGTTGGATAGGAGATTTGTGAAATCCCCTTCTTCTCCTATCGGGATGTGCCTGCATGTACGTCTCCCGACCCTTACACTGCAGCTCTGAGTCCACAGCTTACTGCTGACATTTAAGGAGCATGTTTAACTGTTGAGAACGTCATCATTCCATGAGTGGATACAAGCTAGCTTGGTGTTGTGTTTACACGAGGTGAAATACATACTTGTGTGAGCCCCCCCACACACACACACACACACACACACACACAATACACACATACACACACACCAACATGCCTGCTGTGGAGCAAACACACTTACACACCTGACAGAAGACACCAGTGGCCTTCTTTAGTCTCTAACTGA
Organism: Mallotus villosus; assembly: GCA_903064625.1. Lineage (NCBI taxonomy): Eukaryota > Metazoa > Chordata > Actinopteri > Osmeriformes > Salangidae > Mallotus > Mallotus villosus. The sequence goes on along the minus strand of CAEFZP010002803.1, from coordinate 75,633 downwards.
GTTATCAGCGTGTGTATGTCACAGAGAGAAATACAGTATAGATGGATAGAGAGAGAGACAGAGAGAGAGAGGAGAGCTAGAGAGAGGAGAGAGAGAGAGAGCAAACACAGAGAGAGGAGAGAGCAGCACAGAGAGAGACAGACACAGCAGATGAGAGAGACAAGAGAGAGAGACGAGAGAGAGATGATGAGAGAGACATGAAGAGAGAGGAGAGAGAGAGAGATGAGGAGAGATGAGAGAGAGAGAGAGAGAGAGATGAGAGAGACTGGACTAATCCGAGCAGACCACAGAGCAGAAACAGACAGAGAGCTCCAGTGCGTTATTGATTTTTGTCCACGGCTCCTGTTATTGTGCTTGGAGAGTGCTGAGTAGCATTCATCTAGACTCCCACCTCAGGCTGTGATTCTTGACAGGGAAACCAGACCTTCTCCACAGGCACACACACACACACACATCAGCATCAAAATGGCCATGCCTGTATACTTCAAACCTCACTGAGATTCACAAGAAGCATTTTTTGTGTAGTAGTTGTAGATATTCAGAAAGGAAAAGGTGGTATTCAACTTGAGATGTGCTTAGATATCCAGATGAGAAGCTGTAAACATGTCACCTACAGCCCAGCAGCTGAGCTAACATGTACTCCTATCTGTTGATACTTAGAATGTTTACTAATCAGAACACTTTCCCAAATTCTAACAGGAAATAGCTTCTCGCGTCTTCTCGTTACCGTCTGCAGGACTTACATATACATGTTCGTACACAGGGTCACTGGAACCTTCCACGGCTCCTCTCTCTGGTGTGGCCCGAGTATAAGCTCATAATCTTAGGTCTTCTATTCATAACAGACCATCTGTCCTTCACAGCATGACGAGGGAGGCGGTGTCATGGCGACCACTCACCTTTGGTTTGGTTTATCTTTAATTATTGTCTGTGCACCAAACACACAACACACACACACACACACACACACAGCCCATGCTCATCAACTAGATAAATATTTGACTGCCGTTCCATAAATTGGTGTAAGGTTTATTTGAAGCGCACTCAGGGTCCAAGCCGGGCATCATGCGCCGAGCGAGGCCCAGCGGATCCTCTCTCCGCAGGTGATCCCAGCCCGGGCTCAGCGTGAGGTAAATTAAAACTCACATTTCTCTAAAAATGAGATTTCCCCACACCTTCAGCTCTGCCTTTCTTAATTATAACCCGTGTCAAAGCCTAATCTGGGGGTCTAGGAGGGGCATTCAATTAATCAAAATAAGGCAGAAGTCTAATCTCTCAAAATATGATTGGGGCTTCAGAGAGTGTTTGTGACGTGTGTGTGTGTGTGTGTTTGTGTGGTATCCTGCCTCACCCAAGGGGGGGTAGCACTAACAGGACTCTGGGGTATGTGTTTTCTCCGTGTGAGGCTGAGAAGGACTATGAGGCTATGTGGTGTCACGCCCGCACAAATATATCTCCAACTGAGCCTGTGACCAGAGCGTATGTGTCAGGCCTGATCTGGGTACTGATTAATGAACACGTTTCTGATTTAGAAGATCTGACAAATTCCAACATGTATGACTGTTTGATGATAGTTGACATAAAAAAAAACAGTTGGCATGTTGCAAAAGCATGATAGAGACGTACGATTTCCTTTTTCGAACAAACCGGAATCTGTTTTCTTTTTCCGTCTGGCAGTTTGGGTTACAGCGTGTCGCGATCCCACTTCGCTCCACCAGCTAAATCTTTTTTTGACGTGTTGGAGATATACCGCTCACGTCAACATGCGACGAGTGTTTGTAGCAGAAAACGAGCCCTGTGGAACGCTGGGAGACATATTACCATCACATCAAGAGCTGCGCTCTGTGTCAAGAGTGTTGATATGTCAACAATATGGTCTCATGTAAGTCGTACTCTGTCTAACCCAGTGTGGCACCCATTTAACACATAAATCACACGCTTGTGTGTGGCGTGTACGGTGTATGGCATCATATGACATGTTTCTTTCACAGTTGAGGAAATGGAGACTGCGTGTGTTGATAGTATGTGTGTCTGTGTGTGTGTGTGTGTGTGTGTGTGTGTGTGTGTGTGTGTGTGTGTGTGTGTGCATGTGTGCGTGTGCATGTGTCTGTGTGCTGTGTGTGTGTGTGTGTGTGTGTGTGTGTGTGTGCGTGTGTGCGTGTGCGTGTCTGTGTGTGTGTGTGTGCGTGTGTGCGTGTGCGTGTCTGTGTGTGTGTGTGTGTGTCAGGCCAGGTGGTTACATCCAGTTCTGTGTTTAGACTCAGTCCTGACCCTGATCCACTTCTGTTTCTCTGCTTGTTCATGCTGAGGTCATCACGCCAAACACACTGTATGGTTTTGCTGTGTTACCACTGTCAACAAAGTCCACACACCCTGTCAGTTTCCATCTCACGGTGGCTGGCTGTGGGCTGGCAACCATTTTGAAGAATCTTTCAATTGAAACCTCGTTGGTGTTTGTGTGGGCTTGTCAGACAGTAGGCTTGAACAGGCATGAAAGCCAGATTTTTTTTATTAGTCTTTCATCCAGACTGTCAGTGATTTTGTTTAAGAGATACATATTTATTAAGGCTTGACTCTCCTCGTTGGACATTTGCTACTTATCTTGAACAGATTTGTGCTAAACAGCCCACATGTGTGAGCGCAGGTGGCTGTAACTCGGTACGCAGTCCTTTCAGGAAATCACAGATTGTTTGCCTGAAAACCACCATTTAATTGCTGTCTTAACCTGATCACAAGGAGAGTTATTTTAATGAGTTTGGATGTGGGCATCACACTTTTAATAGTCGGGATCATCACAGCCTTTGTCAAAGCGAATACGTCTGCATGTCTGACAGTTGGACCAATAAAACAGGGAGAGTGTTTTGATCAGAGACTATTCCAAACGGCAGTTAAACGAACTGACCATGATGTCATTAATCACGGGGGTCGCCGGAGGTCAAGACAAGTCACACCCATGGCAGACTTTCTCCTTTTTGTGCTTCAAAAGTGTCAACTTATTAAGTTCCTCTCACTCTGCAGAGACTGTGTGAGTTCTTTGATGGTTTGATCAGTTACGTGTGTGCGTATTGTGACCGCAACTCTGAAGTTCAAAGGGACACCTTCTCCGTCGCTGGTCATTAAAGTCAAGATGACAACGGGTGAGTCGGTTAAGTTTCACATTCTTATTCCGACCACGGCCTCTCGCCAAAGTATCAGCTCATTAGGGATAATTACAGGTTTTCCATTCGCTGTCGACACTTTCTCTTTTGTACTCGGTTCGGTGTGAAACTTAATGTCCATAACACAAACCAAATGACCAGGCAGCTGAGAGAGCCCTGGACGAGAGCCATTGTGGGGGACCGGTAGTTATCTCAGTGGGGGTAGGCCAAGGCTGAGAGCCGACTGGATGGTGGACCCATTCAGAACCTCCTCCAGGCCCTCAGCTCTCCTGGCTCCATCAACTAACCCTCTAATCAGGAAGTGGTCCATGCTTTTAGAGAGCAGGTCAGAAGTCTGGCCAGTCAGTCACACTCTGTCTGTGGACTGAACGGAGGAGAGAGGAGGAGAGTGGACCCTCCTCTCCTTGTACTCAGTCTGAACTATAGACAGACAGTCCTGACATTTGTTTTGTACTAGTTTAAGGTTGATATTTAGTACTCTAGTGCTGACCCTGGGTCTGATCTTCCAGTACCTCTGACCCTGTCCCTGACCCTACTCATGACCCTGTCCCTGTCCCTGGCCCCCCAGCCCCCTGGCCCCCCAGCCTCCCAGCCTCCTGACCCCCCAGCCTCCCAGCCTCCCAGCCTCCTGACCCTGGCCCCCCCAGCCCCCCAACCTCCTGACCCTGGCCCCCCCAGCGTCCCAGCCTCCTGTCCCTGGCCCCCCAGCCTCCCAGGCCCCCTGACCCTGGCCCCCCAGCCTCCTGACCCTGGCCCCCCCAGCCTCCCGGCCCCCGACCCCCCAGCCTCCCGACCCCCTGACTCTTCCCAGTCCAGTGATGTTCCTGTGTGTCTGACAGGGTTCCTCAGAGCTCCAGCAGCAGGAGGAACCAGAGAGGGATCTGGCACCACTTCACTCCAGCAATCAGGCAGGCTGCCAAACACACACACACATGAAGTCAACAGAGGCCCTCCCTCTCCTCTGTCTTCTGAGATGTGACTAGAGCAGCCGCGCCGCTGACACCACGCCGACACCCCGCGTTGACACGCCTTGTGACAGTCCCTCTGTGTACACAGCCGGCACCACTTTGACTAGGGGGGGGGGTGCTGGTAGGCTACGCACATGATCACACACAAGATCATGTTTGTCAGCGATGGTGGCGCTACGCGCAGAACGAAGGTGGGGTGTGAAGGGAGAGGGGGGGGTGGGTGTGTGGGTAGAGGCAGGGGAGGGGGTTCAAGTGGAGACAAGAGAGATTTGGCGAAGCAGTCAAAACGCGTGAACATTATTGTATTCCCACGGAGCACGGGGGGGGAGCCTTGACTCAATCACGATGTAAAGCGAGTACGATATGAGATACAGTGTGTGGTTTGCACTGATTCGATATCAGACTCTCTCACAATGACTACTACAACAAGGCCAGGGGAGGGAATTACCTTAACGCAATCTGACGCCCTATCTCTTACAATGGCATTACCGTCTATGGAAAACGCTGTACATCTTCTCCAGTATGTACGCAGGCGTCTGCCCCAGAGCCTAGCTTCCTGGTTGGTTTTTACAGTAGCTCTGAGCTTGGGAGGGAGACAGGGAGTATCAGTATCCTGGTAATTACCGTCTGAGGGGCACCGGGGCCCTGTGTGATTACAGATCAGCCCTGTAATGGATTCAACACTTATAAACGGGGGAGAGAGAGATAGAGAGAGAGAGAGAGAGAGAGAGCGAGCGAGAGAGAAGAGAGAGCGAGAGAGAGATGAGAGAGTATCAGCGCGAGATGCTAGAGTAGCGCTACGCGATGAGTGGGCGAGTCGCGCGAGCGATCGTGCTCGTGCGTAGCTCGCGCGCGCACGAGCTCCATCGCTCGTAGCTCTCTCGCTGCGCTCAGAGATAGAGAGCGAGAGTAGAGAGAGAGAGAGGTGTATTCTTCCTCGGCTGGCCTATAGGTGGGTTATATCTCTAAGATGGATTACGTGGGGTTTACCGAGTTCAACATTGACACAGATTCATCGTAAATCATTATGCCGGAGACCTGGAGTGATTTCTGCATTAGGAGCAGAAAATGGAGTTCAGGCAGTCAATGAGGGAGGGCATATTTCACATCAATCACCCTCTGCTCCCGCATGGTACTGGGCTAAAATCTCAGCTATGTGCTACCAATAGGGTTCAGGATATGATAGCAATCAGCAAAAGACTGCACTACTGATTCTGTTCCCTGCATTGGGGACAGTGAGGTGAGTACACTGTGCCGTTGCCCTTCATTTAAAGTGAACAAGAACAGAGTTTGGAATGAGCGTTAACTTGGGAATGGGGCAAACTTAGTTCATACTAGTGTGTGGGTTTATACACAAACCCTAAACCAAATGAACGTATTCTTCTATTTTAAGTAGCCTACAGGTAGGCTACAACAATAACAGAAAACACACGTTCTTTTTATTTTCTCTGCTTCACAACATATTCGAAAGTATTAACAATATACTGTAAAAGAACTTCCTGGCGAACATTGGGTCACACTTTCTTCCAAATTACACTCAACGTCTGTTGCTCACGCGCGGGACACACGCTGTCTACTGTCTGCAGTTGCAAAGGCGCGGGTGCGAGTGGCTTTAGGAATCCGGATATGATGTGATGTTTCAGAGCAACTTCATCTGTGAGCAGTTGTAGCAGCTTCGAAGACAGAATTCTGTTCTGAGTAAATAGTTTTTTTGCGCGCGGCAATTTGTGGATTAACGGGTGACCGCTTCTTTCTGTAAACTTATTGACAACTTTTTGCATAGTTCAGATAGTTATCCAGACCGTGATTTTCCAACTGGAGGGCGATTTGTCGCGCAAGAAGGATGTTAATAACTCAAAGTTGAAGCAGGGAGTTGTCATGTTTGAAAGGTAGGCTACTTATCAACGAACTATGATGCATGTTTACTTACGTGTCCGTTATGATTCAATGAGAAGTAGTCTAAACTATGTTATGTAAACGGACAAGTTGAAAAATTGACTATCAGGCTTTCCGCAGTTTATGTAAAAGCAGAGAGAGAGGAAAATTCCATCAAGCTTTAACGACATTATGCATGTTGACGTCACTTTCTTCACTGTGAAGCAGACCAGAATCTCCTGGTTCGTAGTTCCTTGAGTTATGCTCAGCGTTTTAACCATGACTTCGCTTATCAGACGTTTGTTTTGACAGAGTTGACGGGTGAGGAAAAGGAGGTTCTTTTTCTGCCATCTGTCTCAAAGAGAGGACTGTCTCATGTCCACGGAGACTGTCTTGCCTCCGGAAGGGCCTAGCGGGCCCGAGACCGACCCTCATCAAGAGAGGAGTCCACTTCTGTCCAACTCTCACGGTAAGGCGCAACTCGCTGTGTAGATGTTCCATTAATAGTAGGCTACTGATGTATGTGTGAAATGTTTATTGGAGACTTGTCATGCCTATTAAAGCTTGTTTAGGCTCAATACTCTCATTGGATATAGTTGACCATAGACAAGGACCACATTATTTTCTGTTTGCTCAATGTATTTGACTACAACACATTGTTAAGGTTTGAAAAGGAACGAATCACGAAAAATCTGTATCATGTTTGTCATGCTTGTCAGTCTTCATCAGTACACACAGGACAATGATGACAACCTGAAAACTCTTTCCCCTTAAATGACATTTGTGTGGTTCAACGAGACACCAGCATCCAAGCCTCAGCATTAGGCATGATAATGTTTTCATTATTTTCCAATGAAGATTGAAGCAACGCCCTGGTGACTATTAGGAGGAAGCACAGCCAATTATAGTTTTTTAATTAACTTTCTAGTTGCCCATAAGATTATCACATGTAAAATAAGCTTGGCCCCATTCTTTTTTCCCCCCCGTTTTTGTAACTAGCCAGCGAAGCGTTAACCAGCCTATTTATACCCCTGCATCATTACAGCACTGTCAGAAATCGCAAAGTAGGACAGAGTAAGCAATCACAAGTCTGTGCTGGTGGGGAATGGATTTTCACTGCTGGACCTTTTCAAAGCCAGCTCAGTTCAAACTGGATATCCCCTCTCTGGGGACTCTGTGTGTTCTGAGAATAGACCCATTTATTTCAAACTGTGATCACTAAATACTGCCATGCATCAGTGACACATGCTCATGCTGTTACTGTACTCTAAGTGTGCATCGATCTAAGGAGTCATGCCAGGACTAAAGATGGCCATATCTCAGCCCCAGGCCTGGCTGGTACCACATCTATCTACAGCCTGTGTGTGTGTGTGTGTGTGTGTGTGCATGTGTGTGTGTGTGTGTGTGTTATCCTTTCCCACTCTCTCATCTGTCATTGCTTACAAAACAAGAGCAAGGCCTAACAGTGCGACAATACATCATCGACTTTCACCACAGGAAAAAAAAGACATTTGTTATCCTTTCCTCAGTCGTTCTTCAAGTTTCATCTCCTCAAACGTCCTAAGATGAAGGGCGGCACGGTGACGGTCACCACCCAACAGCGACAGCCCAAACAGGAAGTACCTCTGTAGTCTGCTGCCTGAAATCTCATCTAACGAGGGGTGAAGTCGCTGCGGCGGTGCAAGTAAACTGTATTTAGTAAACAAAGCAGCGTGGTGGCAACTTCAGATCCTTGTGTCTGTGAAGACGATCGTCATAGTGATGCGTAAGCTCCCCTGTCAGGAGGTTAAAGGTCGAGCCTATCTGTTCCTCTGTAGTACATCAGCACAGCTATCAGCACAGCTATCAGCACAGGGCTCGCTTGTGTACTGTTTTCCCATGGAGATGAATGCAGTCTTTTATGGCAGTAAGCGCCTTGGCAGGTAACGCACAGCCAGGGGCAGCACAGGGAGGGAAAATGAATCCCAGACCTCGCTGGCACTGGAGGCACCTGAAGCGCCCCCTCCATGATGTGCCAGGCGTCTGCCAGGGAACCAGGTTTATCTGTCGGGGAGGGGGCCCAGTGGGCGGCCCAGGAGGAAGGCTTGACCCCCAGCCTCTCCGGTGGGGTCAAACACCTGGAGGAAGAGGCATGGTATACACTTAGATCTGGACCAGCTGACCTCCTGATGGGAGAGCGTTTAAACAACCAACGAGAATCATTATGTTTGTCTGCTCTCTCTTGCTCTGTCTCACTCTCTCTTTTTTTCCTCTCTCTGTTTTCCTCTTCCTTTCACTTAGGCTGTTGTCCTAAAGCCATTTGGAAACAGCTTTTTGTAATAAAATGTTTTAAAAAAAGTTCAAGTTTATTTGTTTTTATCCACAGATGCATGTGACACTGAATCATCGGGAACGACAAACACATCTAGAACTTCATCTCCCAGAGACCCATGCGCTGAAGGACAAGATCACATGACTGGAGAATGCCCTTCCTATTGTGACCCAGTAAGAAGTGAGTATAATCACAGGACACAGGACATCAGGAAACATCAGGAAATCCTGCTATTATCATGTTGTCATTACTACCACTTCAAACTGTTATATAAGCAACGGTTTGTGATGCAAGACAACCTACCAGGTGGATAGAGCCTACCTTATAAGGATAGCAGTGAATGATCCAGTTAGTTCACATTTTGTTGTTTTTGAAACGACATGTCCTGTCCTGAACAGACAACCAGTTGACAATAGTTTCTGTGTTGAAACAGTTAGCCTATAGCCCACGTTACTGAGGGAACTGTGTCTTAAACCATCCAAGACAAACATTACCAACAAGGGAGTCAGGTGGCTGAGCGGTTAGGGCATCGGGCTAGTAATCAGAAGGTTGCTGGTTCGATTCCCGGCCGTGAAAAATGACATTGTGTCCTTGGGCAAGGCACTTCACCCTACTTGCCTCGGGGGGGGGAATGTCCCTGTACTTACTGTAAGTCGCTCTGGATAAGAGCGTCTGCTAAATGACTAAATGTAAATGATTAAGATTGCATGACCATCTGATAACAGACTTAAGTGTGGTGTAACATGCTCTCTCTGTCGTGGGAGGGTAGTCACCAGCTCTTGGCTTGTCAGGGTCTTGTTTCTCCTCCAAGCCTCAGTTCTGTGTAGCGCGACGGAGGAAATCCTGTCGTGGTTTGGCCTTGGCTCTCCAGACCCTCCGATGGGCCAGAATATCCTCTGTGTCGCGCCGTAGACGCTGTGTAGATCACTATCACGCACTGACGTACTTTGCTGTCCAGTTTCAGGGCATCTGCATGCTTTCTCGGGCTAGTTATTGGGAGAGATGAAAGCATTCTGTATTTGTTTAATGTGATTTCTCTCAGTAACTTTAGAATAAGTTCAGTAACTTGAGTGTGCAGTATGTGTACTGTTGTGGAGCAGAGTTGGGTAACCAAGCAGAGTTTATGTGACAGAGAACACGAATTGATCTCGCTCTTTGAAAAGAAACAAAAGAAAAGTATGTTTGCTTTCCGAAGTCTCTTTGAAAAAACAACAACCTAGCAATAATAACTGGGGAAACGCAGCGAGTTTGATGGGAAAGTTCTCAGCATTTGTTGTAGAGTGGAAAGAAGCCGTCACACCCTGTGTCCTGTTCCACTGTACTTCAGCAGCTCAACAACCTGGTTCATCCTGTCAACTGTCTGCCAGCCAGTCTCAGCCAGTCAGATCCAGCCAGTCTCAGCCAATCAGATCCAGTCTCAGCCAGTCAGATCCTGTCCCAATGGCCCCGAGGGACGCTACCTTTGCAACCGAGCTCAAAACACAATGCTGCTAAACGCGCTGATGTCGTACATGCCCTTGGCAACAGCAGCTCTTGTTGAATGTTTACTAACAGCGGTAACAAAGAGATCAGCAGAAAAGCGAAAGAAGGAGAAAGGGAAAGAGAGAGAGAGAGAGAGAGAAGTGTTGAACAAAGCTAATAGCCTCTGATTGCTTCCATCCGTGTGAGGATGTAGCCTCAAACCCAGGCATTGTGTTTTCGCTCACATGTTTCGAGGGTGTTAACTTTTCCAGGGCTCCTTTTCCTGTCCCTGTTGTCTGCTGCTGACGACTTGCCAAAGGGCCTGTTTACCGAGACTTCTCAAGGCGGCCTCACAAACAACAGCTGTGTGAAGTCTTCCCATAAGACAGAAACGTGGTTCAAATCATGAACAAATCGCTGACTGAACTTTCTATGTTTCGCAACTGTTGTCGCAACGTCGTGCTGCTGACGTGGTCTCAGCTGTTAGAAACACAGGAACCTGACTCATGAGGGCGTGATTGGCCACTCACCTGCCCTCCTGGACCAATCAGTGCTCTCCTGGCAGGATAATCCCCCTCTCTCATCCAATCACAGTGTCTGAGAGGCCTCTCCCACCTCCTCCTTTGAGGAAGTCACTACAACATGTTCCCAGTCCCTTCAAACAAGGACCAAAACCCCAAATGTGTCTCTTATGTGTTGAGGACCTCGGATGTAGCTTGTTTTAGGTGTGGACTAAACACACTTGAGTGGTGAGCAGATTCAGCCAATCAGATTCGAAATGAGATTGATCACATGGCAGAGAAATAGGAAGTGAGAAAGAAGTCATGTGACAGACCACATGTTTTCAGATCCGTTTTTTTCCGCCTCGGTTCAACTGGCTGTATGTCCAGCATGTGATCTTCTAATCTCCAGTTGAGGCTGTTGGTGTCTTTCTTCATCCTAGATCAGAACAGACCATAATATACCACACCTATTAGAAACTACCTTGGCAACATGCCCTTTTATTCAATCGCCTGAATGCTACGTAGTCAACAACAGGCACATGGTTGTTACTGAGGCTGTTATAGAGCTGCCACAGAAGCATTAAGATCAGAGCAGGGAGCTGTTAAGTGTGACCAGACTTAACACTGTCCTTGACTTCTGTGTCAATACAGAAGGATGTTATCTGGGATTTAGCTCTGTCCTGTAACTCCAGTATGCCGAGGGAGGAGAGACAAGCTGCTCTGCTCTGCCTGACGACTACAGCTGAGGCTTCTCTGGGCCTGGTGTGTGTGTGTGTGTGTGTGTGTGTGTGTGTGTGTGTGTGGTGTGTGTGTGTGTGTGTGTGTGTGTGTGTGTGTGTGTGTGTGTGTGTGTGTGTGTGTGTGTGTGTGTGTGTGTGTGGTGTGTGTGTGTGTGTGTGGTGTGTGTGTGGTGTGTGTGTGTGTGTGTGTGTGTGTGTGGTGTGTGTGTGTGTGTGTGTGTGGTGTGTGTGTGTGGTGTGTGTGTGTGTGTGTGTGTGTGTGTGTGTGTGTGTGTGTGTGTGTGTGTGTGTGTGTGTGTGTGGTGTGTGTGTGTGTGTGTGTGTGTGTGTGTGTGTGTGTGGTGTGTGTGTGTGTGTGTGTGTGTGTGAGACTCGTGGGGGAGACAGGCATTCCCTGGAGACCTGTGTGGTCCTCAGACTCCTGGTATCTCTTCCACACAGAGTACTGGCTCCGTCGGCCCTTCCCAGAATAAATTGCCATGACCTAACGCCAGTTTTAGGTGTTTAATCGTCACATTATTCACCGGATTGTCAAATAGTTTTTAAGTGCTCTCGTGGATAAAGAAGACCTCAGTGCCCAAGACCAGATTTCCTTCTCTTTTTTTTTATCTCAGGGATTTCTGAAGTGACGGAGGAAGGTCAAATGACATGTCTGTCGCCGCGGAGAGAAAGACATTAGCCTGGCCTTTGTGTGAAGTCCTGATTGGGTGTTTTATTCAGAACCTTCAAGGTTATTAGCAGGGTGGAGGACTGACCTTTAGGAAGAGGGAATTTACTGTGCGACAGTTCAGAAAGCAGATGAGATGTTTAATGGACGGGCATCACAAAGCAGCACCTCGGGTTAGCTGCAGGGAATGTTCTGCATGTAACACTGAGAGGGTCTTGGCTGCTCGTTGGGATGGTGATGTGATTGTCAGGTGGTTATGGAGGGTATCGGCACAAAGAGGTGGGCAGGCGTAGCGTCTCACAGGTGATCTACAGTCTGAAGCAGAGACACATTCATGAAACGGAAACAACTTTGAGGTATTTTAGGGTCGACATCTTCCACACGTCATTCCGCTCTTTGTTTTTCCCCTTTTTACTCCTCAATGTTATAAAAAAGAAATTGTACACAGCGTGCTTGTTGTTGTGCAAGAAGAACTGAATCTTTTCTTGTAATGTTGAGACGCTGGTCTCGGCTGAAACAACACGTCTGAAGCAAGCGCCCATTAAAAACCCAGATGTAATTTTCAAGTGATTACTTACCAGTGGGTCATGGAATCAAAACCGCTATGAATAGGGGTGAAATGCTAGCGTAGGGGTTGATTAAAATGGCCATTGTAAGTCTATCTCAGTTGTAATTATTTCCTCATTGTCTTGGCGCAGATAGATTTCATATGGGAAATTTCAAGCACTGTAATTAGCATTTTCTAGAAGTGCCGACAAGTCTGTCCATTGTTGGGATTTTTCAAAAAAGAAATTCTAAATACTTCAGTGGGTGTGATTAGGCATGCACACCTCCCCGTATGATGAGTGCTACGATTGGATATCATCGCCGTGATTCAGACACAAAGGCCACGTAAGGATGTTGACTGCGAGAGAAGAAACATATCATTATGCTGTATCACTGTGTAGGAGGAGTATTTGAATAGTTAAATAGTCCATCAACGACTTTAGCATCGCTCGCTTTTTGTTCTTTGCCACTTTACATTTCGTTGACCCGTGACACGACTCTAACCCAGTTTCTTCCAAGGCGTCGCTTTGTGATTGCTCTGTGATGTAGTTTGAGTAAATGTTTGTTTCCAGACGTGTGGAACCGAATGGGGCAGTTCAGAGACAGACAGAATCAGAATGCCCCTCTGTAAACATGATCCAAAGCTCCTGATTTACAGCACCGCTCCTCTCTCCTACCACCAAAACAAAGCATACAACAAAGCAGACTGTGTGTGTGTGTGTAGTGTGTGTGTAGTGTGTGTGTGTGTACACTGTGTGTAGTGACTGTGGTAGTGATGGTGCCTTTGAGGAGTCAGTCCCCAAAAAAAAACCCCAGCAGCCACTTCAAATGAGAGCAGAGCAAAGGGGATTACAGGCCCTCTAACAGGGGTTTGGCTCCTACATTAAGGTTAAAACCCTTTTCTATTACAGAGATCTCTGGCGATGTCACCCCCCCTCTGCCCCCCCCCCTCTGCTCCCCTCCTGCCCTCTGTGTGTTTGCAGGTTCACTGCCTCCCCCGCTAGGTCATTCAGTCAGCTCCTCTGATCACTGGAGGGTGACTGGAGACCCTGGGCCATGCTCCCAGTCAGGCCCAGCCCCAGACAGAGCCCCCCCTCGGCACTCGGTCACTCGGTCACCCCCCCCGCCCCCCCCTCGGTCACCCCGCTCCCCCAGCAGAGCCAGAGGAGCTCAAATCGATACGGCCGTCTCCCGGTTAAAAAGCCTCTTACTCAGACGCGGGAGATCCCCAGTCCCTTAGCCATGATTCCCCCCAGCTTAGCCCCTGATTGGCAGGCTGGGGAGGCGGCGCGCTGACCCACAGCTGTCCCATTAGCTGGGGGTTAATGCTGAGATTGATACAGAGCAAATAAAGGAACCTGGTGTTGGAGGTGTGTTGATAGACTGGCCGTCCCTGATCTCTGATCCAGGCCTAGGCTGCTACCTGGGTGGACTCCAGACACCAGATATAGCTTGTTGTCTTGGCGGCTTTGTTGTCGAGACCTCTTGTGTCTCCAGTTGACCCGATGTCTGTGGCGTTTTGAGTTTGTACAGTAGATTAGTCCCCGTTTTGTGTGTGGACGACGTTCATCCGCACTCCTGCCGTAGAATTTCAAACAAGTGAATTTCCTGTGGAACTTCGACTTCAGCAGGAGATTTTGAAAACTGGTGGAATCTGTGAGTCATCCATGTAACTGAAACTGAAAATCTCCCCTCCTTCTCCCCCCCCCCTCTCCTCCTCCACCCCTCCTTTCTTGCTCCTGCTCTCTTCCTCCTCTCCTTAGCCCTATTCCTCCCCTCCTCTTCCCCTTCTACTGCCTTCCTGCCCCTCCCTCCCTCCCCCCTCTCCCTCTCCCTCCCCTGCTGTTGGCCCTGTGTTGCTGTGTTGTTGTTTGGGCCTGTGGGAGGGAGGGAGGGAGGGGCAGACAGCAGACAGACAGACAGCACCCAGCCTGGCAGCTTCCTCAAACCAGCTCTGAGTCACGTCACAATTGATCTTTTCTAGAAAATGTGGTAGCTAGCTTGTGTAACGCCTCAATCTGTGCAAGATGTGCAGCTTTCCCCCACGGCCACAGAGCTTCATATTCGACTCTGAATCGTCTGTGATGGGGATCTCCTGGAGGGGTGCGGAGGGGGAGAACCTGATGAAGCTGTCCTCCCTGAGTTCACCTCTGAAGGGGACAGCAGAGAGGAGACAAACAGACTTTTACTGCCAGGTCGTGAGGCTGTTTCTTCTCTTCATTTCCTGCGTTATGCTACATCAGTGTCACTCACATTAGCAGTGCTCCTCAGGTTCCCACACGGCACAGAGAGGGCGGAAGGGGAGGCATGGCGGGGGAAGGCTTTGGGGCTCTCTCTCTCTCTTTATCTCTCTCTCTCTCCTCTCTCCTCTCTCATCTCTCTCTCTCTCTCGTCTCTCCTCTCTCTCTCCTCTCTCTCTCATCTCTCTCTCTCTCTCTCTCGAGCACAGTGTGAATGATTTATCCTTAAATGTGATTCATTTAAGAGAAAATGTCATCTCATTGGGCATTTTAATGATTTAGATAGGAGTCAGACATATTCATCTGGCAAAATGTTCCATTTTGAAATCGAAGGGTAATTGATGATAGGCTGCACCTCCTCAGAGAGAGCTGAAAGGTTCAGGTCATCAAATCAAGCTCTTGTCTTTCAAGTTGTCGTCTCCTCTGTAAAATGTAATTAAGCAGAACAAGGTCCGCGGGTTACTTTTCCACTCAATCAGCGGCGAAATTACCAAATCTGAAATGAGTAAATCCCTGACGCCCCGCTCCCCCGATCATTGTTATTGAGAGTGAGGGAGGACAGCGTGAGGGGAAAGGTGGGGGTGGGAATATTCAGCGCTCTGTCAGATCCCTTCAGCAGGTTACGGTTGAAGAGCCAGTTATGAACAGCAATGGCGGGGAGCAGGAGGGAGGGGGCGTACGTCGTCACCGAAAGCAGACGAGCGGTATTGACTGTTCATCACGTTTAGCTCCTCATAAAAAACAAACGCCAAAGTGAAATTAGACGTGACGAAGCAAGGATGTTTCTATGTGAAACGAGAGGAGAGGAGAGGAGAGGAGAGGATGTGGGATGAGGGGACGGGAGGAGTTAATAGAGTCGAAACAGGTCTGTCACCCTGTGTGTCATCCCACCTGATTGGCTGTCCTATCAGAGGAACTCATTTAGTTTATCACACCCAGATGTCCCATCATCAGCAAGCCTAGGCAAATAGATGTGTGTGTGTGTCTTTTGAAACTCACCCGTGTGTGTGTGTGTGTGTGTGTGTGTGTGTGTCACATTCCCAGGCATGAGTGATCAGACATTAGCGTGACACGTCATACAGTGTCACTTTCCTCCATGTTGAAACAGGCCACACTTGGATGTTTTAATCTTGAGAGGAGAGTTGCTTCCTTCTTCCTGCTTCCTGTAGTTCTGTACTGGAACAGTGACACTGTGAGTAACCTACTGAGTGCTAGCACGAACTACACACCTACAGACTGAAGTGCATTACAAACACATTATGACATCGATGTATTATTACAGTTGTCTGTACAATACACACAAAATTCTGTTAAAATAATTTCATCATTTCACATTTTTATATTCACTTTACTGTTATAGACCAATTTAGATTTTCTCATTGTGGCTGTTAATAATATTAATCACAGCTTGCGTTTGCCATGACAAGATACTCCAAATGATAGTTCCTAGTGAGGATGCCACTGACTGTCCCTTCAAACATGTCCTCCATCGCAATAAAGAAAGTCCTTGTCCCACAGTTGGAAGGTCAAATGCTAAACGAGCTTTGATATGCCGAAGGAACATTTCAATCAGAGCCCTTTGTAATAGCATTCATTGTGTCATATTTTGCTCCCCTCTCCTCTGCAGCATAATTCCCCTGGTTTTGCTTCTATAAATACGAGCACGGAGATATATGTAATTTCTAATGAGAAAATATATCCCTTTGGATTGGGAGGCAGGGGTGTTTGAGATGTTTGTGAGGAGGTGGAAACTACCCCCCAGGCTTCTAGCTTGGCTAGGTCATTGCACACTTACAAATTAGCATTTCAATCAGGCAGGTACAGGGACAGCCAGGCATAAAATATACATGTTTATGATGTGAAAGACAGACACAAACAAACTAGGCCGAGGATTAATAATTTCACAGCCATAAGCTGTGTATGGAATATTGACACCTTTTTATGGATTTGAATAAAAACGAGGGAGTTTTTTTATTTTTTATCCTTTTCTTATTTTCTTATTTTTTCATTTTTCTTCTATTTTTTAATTATTTTCTTTTCTTTCTTGCTTTCTTTCTTTCATTCTCTAACTCCAGGCAGTGTGTAATGGGCACTATTAGGAGAGGTGGAGGTGTGTTTAGCAGCCTGACATGATGTGACATTTGAATAACTGTGTGCTCCATATGATGGACATTCTAATAGGCCCAGGCAAAACACAATAAGCCTCCTCCCTGAGCTATAGAGAGAGAGCAGCGAGCTGAGCGAGAGAAGATCTATGAGTATCGAGTGCTCTCATCTCTTCATCTCTCTGTCTCTCTTTCCCGTCTCTCTCTCTCTCTCTCTCTCTCTCTCTCTCTCTCTCTCTCTCTCTCTCTATCTCTCTCTCTCTCTCTCTCTCAGAAGCATTAATATTAAAGAGCATCTGAGCGTTATGGAAACACAGTGCTGTACAGGTTCTCCTGCTCTCTGCCATACGTCTGACTCCTGGCATAGTCATGTGCAAATTAGAATCTTCAGGATGACCCGTTTGACCTCTCTGTTATACTTTCGCTACTTTACTGTTTTAGAATTCTTGTTTATGCAGTTCTGTTTCAGTTGACGTTCATACATATTCCTTCCTGGTAGGTGTGTGTGGGCGTATGCATGTTTGTGTGTGTGTGTGTGTGTGTGTGTGTGTGTGATATTGGCTGCCTCCTGTCTCTCGTGTCTTTGGGGTACAATTTTGAGTACTCCCCTGCAGGACCTATTTTCCGTGACAAAAGCAGCGGCGTTGAATACACAGTTTTACATACAGAGCGCTCCGCGCTTCGCCCCGGCTCTCCAGACACGCTCGCGCTCCGTCCCTGTGTGGTGCAGCCACTGAAGACTCGGTGACAAATGGCAATTATATTTGTGTGTTCCTCGTGAATCCATCAAACACTGGCCTTTTAAAAATGCTCCCCAGATATTTGAGCCTGTCAGCTTCAGGGGGACCAAATTGGGAGTCTGCTTAGCCAGACTACAGGCTGTGCTCCCCCCACCCCCCACCCCCCAGCTTGCTCAGAGACGGGGGTGACAGCCTGTGCAGAGAGATACCATGTTTTATTCAACTACAAATGTACACTCTCAACAGTTGTTGATGCGCTAGAAATAGGCCGGTTAGAAGTCCAATTTAAGGCGCTGTGTTTTCGCCCGCTCCTAAACATGGTGTTTTAATACAACCTGCCAGCGTGTGTGCAGCCAGCGTCCCAGAGTACACAGCACCTGCCTCAGAACCTGCCTCAGACCCTGCCTCAGAACCTGCCTCAGAACCTGCCTTAGAACCTGCTTCTCAGCCCCGACAAGCCTTTGTGGTAAACCACACAACTGTTCAATTTTAATCGCTTATGATTATTTTAAACTTGTGGGAGTTGTTCATATTTGATGTGGGGGGTGGGTGTGTGTGTGGGGGGGGTGGGTGTGTGTGTGTGTGTGTGGGGGTATGTTTCCTAGTCCGAGTCTGGAACTGTGCAGAGCATCTATATTGGATGGCAGCATCTACAGGGTGTAGTGTTGTCAACTCCACCCAGCTGATGTTTTACTGATCTCAGGCTGAGCCGGAGCTCTGTGGTGAAGTTGTCTTCCAAAGGCTTACAGTGTGTTCCGGTGACAAACTCCATGGTGACAAACTCCATGGAAACCCCCTCGGTTTCGGTGACAGCTTAGTTACAGTGTATACTCCATGGCCCATATCTTTACTCTGCTCAAGTGCAAAGTCACATCTTGACACCTGGAACTATTTAGCTCTTATACTCTTGAATTTCCTTTGGGGATCAATACAACTGAATTGAATCGTTCCATACTAACTAATAAGAGATACTTTGTCTGCTGCGTGCTCCATCCCAGACAAGGTTAGAACTTTTCTGCTTTGGATATAATCCGTCTCTTACGGTTCACTTAGTGTTATCTTTGACGGAACCATCATTACTGCCTTCCACTGTTATGAATGTGACTCTTCTTTCCACTCATTCATCAGAGTCAGTGAGTCAGTATTATTATTGTCGGTAAAGGATGGGAATGATATCCGAGGAGTGATCAGCCTGGTGTGAGCAGAGCAACTCTCACTGCAAACACGTACGTGTGCTTGATTTGTCTTACCCACAGCGATGAACCCAGTAGATCAGTCTTAACGCCTTCTAATCTGTGACTCCACTCAAAGTCACCTCATTCAAATACTTTGCGTAGTTGATCTTGGTGATTGGCCCAGGTGTGAATTCAGGCCATCTTGGGGAGTGTTCGACCAGACACACACACACACACACACACACAACCCCAGGCCCAGACACACACACCCACCCACACACACACACACACACACACACACACACACACACACACACACAACCCCAGGCCCAGACACACACACACACACACAACCCCAAGCCCACACACACACAACCCCAAGCCCACACTCTGGAGGGGTACAGTACAGGCTGCTTTCCTTTTATAGCTAGTTTCATACTCGGTGAAATTGAAAGCTTGAACTTTCTGGAAGGCCGAGGTAATTATGCTCATCGATTACTCCAGACCTGCTGTTTGTGGGGGACCCCTGACCCAACAAAGAGAGGAGAGGCTGTATTAATAAACCAGAAGAATTATAGAAAAGGCTTGTCTCACTTGTTTAATGTTTAATGTGGTGTATGGCACCATCTATAGATCTGTTTATAGAGAACATACTGTGGCTTGCTGAGAAAAGCTGTGTGTGTTTGTGTGTGTGTGTGTGTGTTTCGCGTGTTGTCACCCCTCCATGATTGGCCCGTTCTCTGTACAGTACGATGTAGTTCTGCGTGGTCACTGAGGACCCTCTAATCAAGCCCCGTCTCCAGCTCACCAGCATAACAAGGCCTGGTTGACAGGCTGGGCCTGGTTGACAGGGACGGCCTGGTTGACAGGGTCGCACGGGCAACAACACAGTAGCCCTGCTTCTCCTTGTTAGCCGTCCTTAGTCCCCCCCCCCTCAGTGTCGAGCACTCTGAGGGAGACTCATCAACCTGGGCCGAGCATCACACCATAATGACCTTCCTGGTCACAGCAATCGTCTCATTCAAATAGCCTCCACACCCAGTCTGTTTGTTTATGGAGGCAGCGTGTGGAGGATGGGGGGGGGGAGAGGGAGAGGG
This sequence comes from Mallotus villosus, assembly GCA_903064625.1. Taxonomy (NCBI): domain Eukaryota; kingdom Metazoa; phylum Chordata; class Actinopteri; order Osmeriformes; family Salangidae; genus Mallotus; species Mallotus villosus. Next base: position 56,047 of record CAEFZP010002803.1, on the reverse strand, counting down.
AGAGGGAGAGGGAGAGGGAGAGGGAGAGGGAGAGGGAGAGGGAGAGGGAGAGGGAGAGGGACGAGGGAGAGCTGGGAGAGGGTGAGGAGGGAGAGGGAGCGAGGGAGAGGGAGAGGGAGAGGGAGAGGGAGAGGGAGAGCAGTGTGGGTTTAATTGTGTTGTTTTACATGGGCATGCCCTCTCGTCCATCTCCCTGGGTGATGTGTTCAAAAGCAGTGGGCCAGATTTCCCATCTCTTGTTAACTATAATTGACCTTGTTGGTGAGCTGACTCCAAGGAGTGGGACGGAGAGGGAAACGGAGAGAAAAAGGAAAGAAAGATTGATAGAAAGAAAGAGGTGGAATAAAGGATTGCTTTCTCACAGAGCGGGAAACGGGGAAGGGTGAAACGGAGTGATGAAGCAAACTAAAAAAAGAACTGGGTTTCCTATTGAGCTTGCTGTTTGCATCCTCTCCCTCCTTCAGCACTTGAGAGAAGTTAAGGTAGAGCGACGTGGCTGGAGCTCCTTACATAGCCAACACTTTCCCACTAAGTGCTTTTCTTCAACTGCCTGTGATTATCCTAGTCCTGGCTGCCACGTGTAGCACTGTACCTGCGTCTGGGTAAAATGCAGAGTTAGTAGAAAGTGAGACGGACGTGAAAATGGAGGATGCCACAACGTACAGCGAAGAAAAAATGAATAATTCACGGCATCAGTCACAACGACGCATCTCTGATGGAGTCGGGAGAGGAAGAGAGGGATGAGAGAGAGAGAGAGAGGGATGAGGGAGAGAGGGATGAGGGAGAGAGGGATGAGAAAGAGAATGCAGAGGAGAAATGGAAGGCAAGTCCCAGTTGGGCTGAATGTGCATGAGTTGTTCCCCCTGAAAATGCCACCTCTACCACTCGCTCTCTCTACCTCTTTCTCTATCCCTCTCTCTCTACCTCTCTCTCTTCTCTATCCCTCTCTCTCTCATTCTTTGCCCTCTTTATATATCTCTCTCCTTTTTCTGCTGTTTTTCTCCTTGTGGCTTGTCACACGTGTCAACATGTGAAACCCTCCCTCCTTCCCCTGCGAGACGTAAACTGGGGGTTCCTCAGAGGCGATGCTCACAGGGATCCAGATGAAAATCCCTCAGCTAAGACAATCCACTCAGCGTGCACTTCACATGCACTTCTGAAGACAGAGAGAGAAATGGAGGGAAAGAAAGAGCAAGAATGACACATTTTATAAATACCTCTCTCTCTCCTCCCTCCCTTCTCCCTCCCTTCCTCCCTCCAGCCCAACCTCAGGCACAGCCTCGGCCAGGGCAGAGAGAGGCTGGCGAGGAAGACTCCACCGCCGCCAGCAACCACCAGGGCTTCCACCCCGCCACGGGGCCTCCGGGCGCCCACGGAATGCTCCCTGGCGGGGGCGGGGCACGGCCGGCCTGCACGTGCGGCGCGGCGCCGGGCAGGAAGCAGCCGTCGCCCGTGTCCCAGAAGATGCAGAACAAGCTGCGTTCCAGCCTGTCGGTGAACAGCGACAGCAGCAGGAGGAGTAAGGGGAGCTCCACCGGGTCTCAGAGCCCTGGAACCCTGCCTGAGGGTGAGCACACACACACACACACCTGTACACACACACACACACACACCTGTACACACACACACACACATCTGTACACACACACACACATGTACACACACACACTGTACACACACACACACACACACATCTGCACATACACACACACACACACATCTGCACATACACACACACACATCTGTACACACACCACACACATGTACATACATACATCTGTACACACACACATGTACATACACACACACACACACACACATGTACATACACACACACACATCTGTATACACACATGTACACACACACACACAAACATCTGTATACATACATGTACATACACACACACACACATCTGCACACACATGTACATACAAACACACGCATCTGTATACACACATACACATGTACATACACATGTACACACACACACCTACACACACACCTGCACAAACACACCTGCACAAACACACACACACACATGTACATACACACGCAATTGTACAGACTCAAAGTACTGTACATACAGTACAAATACATACCCGCACAAACTCATGCTCACACACTCACAGACAAACACACACACACACACAAACACGTCCAGGCCTCTCTAACACGTTGTCGTTCCTCACAGTGCAGGTGATTAAGGCTGCTTGTGCAGAGCGGCACCCATACAAAGCTGCCAGATACCCACCTCTTCATAATGAGCACTGACTCTAGAACAATCCGCTCTTTTTCGGCCATTAAATCCACCTTCTGCTCGACTCCCGTGGCTTTATTTTCCCCAACAACAACAGTGCTGGTTGCCGGGGCCCGGGGCCCCCAGCGGCACCTCTCAGGTGCGAGGCGGAGGTGAAGCACGTAATGAACCTGATTGGCTCCACATTACCATTGGTCAGATAGGTGTGACCTTCTAACAAGGTAGCGGGACCCAGGGTGCCTGCCGAGTGTCATCTCCACCCCTGCGTGGGCTTCCTCACGCCCCCCTCTGAAGACCCTTTCCAAACTCCCCCCCGCACCTCCAGACCCTGCTGCCCCTCATTACCAGGGCCTCTCGCTGGTGGAGAATCACACGCTCTCTCTCATCTCAGCTCGCCCTCGCTGTCTCTGCCATGCACTTTTTAAGTGTCTGTGTGTGTGCGTGTGTGTGTGTGTGTGTGTGTGTCTGGTGTGTGTGTGTCTGTGTGTGTGTGTGGTTGTATCTGTTGGTCGTTTGAGTTTGTCTTTCTGCTGCCCGCTGCCTTCTATGTCTTCACTAAAAGATAACTCACAGGTCAGGAGGCGGTTGAAGATAGAAAACTAGATACTGTTCGACGAAGAAGTTCATATTGGTAATATGGAGATTTGTGTATTTCCTATAAATGGGCGTAGGATCGCTGTGGCGTGAGTCTCCAGACTAACAAGCGTCTGATGGTTACTGCAGATCTTCTGGAGGAGTAGAGCGGGCTTGTCGCCAGGGACGCCGTCGCCAGACTCCGCTTTTACACGTCTTAATTGGCAAAGACAAAAAATAAATAAAAAACAACAACAAAGATGACAACTAGAGTAACAGCCGTTCAATAAGTCTGTCTCATTACGCCTTTTGTGTCGGTTGTTTGTAGTCTTGTGTTGTGAATCAATATGCTCGCTCTCTCTCTCTCAAGTATTTATTTCCCTCCGGAAAAAAGCCAAGCTGTTGTGTTTTAATGTTTACATGGATTAACATAATCTGTTTGCCTGTGGAATGATCTTCTAAACAGGCTGTAAGTAAGCTGCTAGGAGGCTGGCTGACTCCGGAGGGCACACTGCTGCTGCTGGCACCAGCGCTGCAGATAACACCGAGCAGGAGGACTTACCGCCTGGTTCACCGCTCGCTTTACCGCCTGGCGCTGGGGAGTCGGGGCGGGGCGGGGGCGGGAGCGCTGGCTGGCTGGAGAGCGCTGGGATAACCACTTGTTGTGGTGTAATCAATTACACCCTTCAAGGTGCTTCCGGGAGCTTCCTCGGAGAGCCTGTTAAGACGGGGCTGTTGTTTCCTCTCCACGCACGCAGCAGACTGTCTCCACGGAGACCTCAGTTAGCCCTGGCTGGCTCTGTTCCTGGGGGGGCGGGGGGTTGGGGGGGGGGCTCTCTCTTCTCCTCCTCTCTCTCTCTCTCTGTGCATTGTGCCAAGCCTCCTGGTTGCCAGCAGGCCTTCTCCTACACTAAACACTCTCCCTCTAATAAAGTATCTATCTCTCACTCCATCGCTTTATCTAACTCACCCTTCTCTCTTTCTCTCTCTCATGCTTTCTCCTCCCTCCCTCCCTCCCTCTCTTAGTTTGAATGTTTGGCTGGGCCTGGTTGGTTGGAGGGCCTTCCAGCTTGTTTTGTGTCACGCTGCACCCTGTGTTTGATGTGAGCCCTTTCGAGTGTTCCTCGTGTCTCAGCCTATTTCCTCCGGGGTCATCGCCTCGCCTCTGTTTGGCCCTTTCAGGCCTCCCCGACATCACACACGGCATCACACACGACCCACCCGCTCCCTCGCTGGGCTAAGAGCAATTTGCACTTCTTTTTTTATTTATTTTTTCTTCTTTGGGAAGATAAATCGTTCAGCTTGTCTTGTATACATGACCCATCCCCTGCTGTCTCTCTCTCTCTCTCTCTCTCTCTGTCTGTCTCCCTATCTCTATACATCTCTCTCCCCCTTTTCTCTCCCTCCTTTCCATACACTCTCTTTCCATCCTCTTCTCTCTGCATCTTTCTCTCCATTTCCTTAAGATCCATACTAATCGCAGCTGATTAATTATACATCCAAAGGAATGGCTGAGATGGCCGGCTGCTTATTTCCATGTTCTGTGTTTGTGTCTCATTCCTAGTGTACAGCTCTCAGAGCTGATTAGCCCACACTGTGGCTCCCTTCAAAGCACAGTGAACTTGGAGAGGTCATGCATTTAGCTGCAGCCTCGAGTCTTTCTCCCTCCCTCACCCCCTCTCTCTCTACTCTCTCTCTCGCGCCACCCCTCTCATCTCTCTCTCTCTTCTCTCTCTCTCTCTCTCTCTCTCCCTCCCTCCTCTCTCTCTTTCTCTCTCTCTCTCTCTTTCTCTCTCTCTCTCCCTCTCTCTCTCTCTGTGTTAACCCTTCTCTCAGCGCCGTCAGACGCTTGTTGGTCTAGAAACAAGCAATGGATCAGATCCGCTGTGTTTGAAAATTAAAGTTTGTCATATTTTTTACTCCCATGTCGAGTCCGGGTGTTGAAACATAACAAGATGGAGTTTGTCTCTGGCGATGGGGGGAGAAATAATCAGATGCTTTCAAACTTCTGGTGGAATCACCTTCGTTTCATGTCTCTCCGCTGGCCTGGACGTCCTCTGTGGAGGCTGTATCCGGAGCCGGTCAGCTCTGCAGACCACATCCCGGAAAAAAAGAGAGAAATTCTTTGATTAATCAAACATGAGGATCCAGTGGTCTAAAGCTCGCTCCGTCCTCTCCCCTCCCTCCCTCCCTCCCTCCCTCTCCTCCCTTCCCCCCTCCCTCGTCTAACCCCAGTCAGAAATACCCCCCCATCTGACAGTTGGAGATGGTCTGATGAAAGCCATGCAAATGCCCTCTGTTTGTAATGGTATTTCTCTGCATCGGCGTTGTGTGTTTAGCACTCCAAAGCAGGGCTGTGCGTGGCCTTGGTTCTCAGTAAGGCGTTAGGACTCCCAGCACAGGTAGAGCTTTACATACGGCACCTCCAGGAGGTGGGTCGTGTGGGTGTGTGTGTGTGTGTGTACTGTGTGGGTGTGGGTGTGGGTGTGTGGTGTGTGTGTGTGTGTGTGGTGTACTGTGTGGGTGTGGGTGTGTGTGTGTGTGTGTGTGTGGTGTGTCTGATCCAAGAGTATAATCTTAGTTCGGTTTTCTCTCGCTTAACCTGCAGCATACACACACACCTCCTTTACAGTATATCTGTTGTACAGCTACGCACGGTGCTTCTGGTTGCACCCATACACAATTCAGGCCTCCACAATTTCCTTTTTGAAAATGTTTGTATGATTTTGTAATGAAACAGAGTTTCGATGGGCCCAGCGAAGCAGGCTTGTGTTGGTGGGTTAGAGAGGGGAGAAGTCTGTTTCTCTCTCTCTCTCTCTTAGAGAGGAGAGGGGTCCGTCTCTCTCTCTCTCTCTCTCTCTCTCTCTCTCTCTCTCAGAGAGGAGAGGGGTCCGTCTCTCTCTCTGTCTCTCTCTGTCTTCTCTGTCTCTCTCTCTCTCTCTGTCTCTGTCTCTCTCTCTCTCTCTCCGTCTCTCTCTCTCTCTCTTAGAGAGGAGAGGGGTCCGTCTGTCTAGGTGCCAGAGGGACTCTCTCTCGTCTCCCAGGCCTGCCGTGAGGGACGTGACATGTTAATCAGCTGCATTAGAAGCAGCAATTTGCCAGGGAGAAATCTCGGACTTTGCTAATCAGCTATACGTGATCAAGACGGCGAGTTTGCATGATAATGCTCCAATTATTCACCCAGGCTCCTAATCAAACCTTAAAGTGCAGTCGGGTCCTTTTAGTTTCCTGATTCCCTGTAGCTCCTCACTGGCCCCCTGCACTTCCACCTGCACACACACACACACGCGCACACACACACACACACACACACACACACATACTGATGCACATATACAGACACACGCATGACACATTAGTGTGGTCGCAGCACACACACATGCTCTAAGGCTCGTGCATTCACATGCAGACACTCTCACGCACATCTGGGTTGTGAAGAGTAAAGTAAATGGGTTCAGATCTGTCACAGTGGGACTGGAAATCAACCAGACAAAGAAGGGATAAACTTTCTTCCTAATCAGATGTCCACTGCCTTTCAGAGAAACATAATCCCACATCAACCAATACTCACGATACACTACACTGTCCTCTATTTCATCCTACTCTCCCTCCCCCTCCCCTCCCTTCCGATCTCCCTTCCCAGACTGCTGCGTCCACTGCATCTTGGCCTGCCTGTTCTGTGAGTTCCTGACGCTGTGCAACATGGTGGTGGCCCAGGCGTCCTGTGGCACGTGCACCCCAGAGGCCTGCTGCTGCTGCTGCTCCGACGACATGGGGGACGACTGCAACTGCCCCTGCGACATGGACTGTGGCATCATGGACGCCTGCTGCGAGTCTTCCGACTGCCTGGAGATCTGCATGGAGTGTTGCGGCATCTGCTTCCCCACTTAGGAGGCTCTTCCTTGGGGGGGTTGGCCGGGGCGGGGGTCAGGGGTCAGGCTGGAGGTAGGGGCAGGGGCGATATCGGACCGCTGCTGCCATGGAACCGGTTGGCTTTTGTGCGTGTGTGTGTGTGTATGTGTGTGTGTTTGTGTGTGAGAAAGAGCCCTAAGAGAGCAGTTTATTCTCCTGCCCCACTAGTCATCTCTACTTACATGGCCTATAGCAGAGGCCTAAAGACTCTACAGATATGTGCTAATGTCCTATACCGCAAGTGTAAACATGATATGAACTTTTATTTCAGTATTTGTTGTTTTATATATGTGGATGAATATGTAATCAATGCTTTTACAAATATTTCTAACTATGCCTTTAATGATGAATTCATATCTTGCCATTTCAGGAATACTGTTTCAGTGATCTGATTCATCTTCACGTCTACCAAAATATATCTTACATTCACAAGTATACTTTTTGAATTGTCTTCTTACAATTGCCTCCTTTAAGTTAGTAAAAACTCTTTATTTTTTACATGTTGTCAGTACTGTAGGACACTGTAAAAACTTTGTGACAATCTCAGTTCCTTCTACTGGTTGTGTTGGGGTTTCAGTGTTCATGTCAAAGGGCCCCATAATTAAGTATTCTACAACAGTGTTACATAAGGTATTCCCATGTAGAGTATACAAAGCTTGTAGACATTGCTCATGAATGTATCATGTAAACATTATACGTAATAATGCAAATCAGGCTTTAAAGGGTTCATCAAAACCAATACTGTTACTGGAAGTTTTAAACATTAGGTTATGTATTCACTAAACATTAGATTCATTGCAGTCTACTGTAGCTTTGCAGACTGTGTCTTCAACGGCATCACTTATTGAAATCGTTTTTAATGTGTTGCTGTATGTTACAAATTGTTTTTGATTATCTATATGAAGTATTGCAAATGTTCATGATCAGTTCCAGGATCCTAGCTCCTCCCAACTAGTGGTAGTTTAACAAGGCTAAACTATCTGGGCTGGTGTTGAGTACACAAACTATCTATAGTTAATCCGTCTTATAAGACATGACTGCTAGATCAATACCAGAGTTTTGATCAAGGTAGCTGTCAGATAGATGTCACTACCAGATTTGTGTCTGGATCTTAGGAATCACATAGAGGACCAGTTTCCTATAGACATGGTTTAGCCTAGTCCTAAAGTAAAAGAAACATTCAATGAAGATCATTGAAAACGGCTTTAGTCTAGGACTAGGCTTGATCCATGTGTGGGATGGGCCTTAGAGTGTAAACACTCAACACTGGTCTAATCACAAATATGAACATTCGATGGAACACTAAGATTCATTCGGACCATTCCAATCTATACTGGAATTCTAATCAGAGCAACTGATTTTTCGATTGATTTTATTTTGCTGATTTAATCCCATTTGCATATAGCACTTATCTCGACTTCAGGAACCAAAGATGTCTTGCGTGTTGGCGTGCTACAGTGAAAATCCAGTTTAACTGCAGACAATCATGACTTTCTCTTTTTTTACCGATGGTACGATTCAGCAGTGCGTGGTGTCGTTAGACCTCGGTGTGTTAGTGATACTCTTCAGGGTAACTGGTTAAGCCACACAACACTCTAGGTGGACAAAGTTGTACCACATTGACCCAAGCTCCCTATAAACTTCTTGGGGATTACAAGTGAATGACTCACAACACAATAAGGACTCACAAACTGTCAGACCACAAACCTGGTAAACGAATGCAGGGTATAAAAAAAACAGAAAGAGACAGTTTTATTATTTTCTTTATTTCCTTCTTAATTCTGTGTATCTGGAGAAGAGTTTGTGTCTGTGATTCACCCGACCCAACGGAGTCCTTTTCCCACTCAAGTCTCGGAGATTTGCTTTGATGTTGTTTAAGTGATGATACTTAATAACGGGGCTCATTAGCGGTGCTCGCTAAATGGTAGAACTGTCCCTTCTTCACGCCATCAAAGATAATGTGCTGTCAAGTCTCCCAGCTCTAATGGCGGCTTGTTATTGTATGTAAAGAACTCAGACACTCATCAGGAGCAGATAATGTTTATTCGCTCTCCGTAGAAAACTAAGCCTCTTCTTGCGTTCCTATGATTAACTCTGCCTCAAGTTGGTGTATGTCAGGAAATAGCCTAAGAAACAGGAAAAACACTATTTAGATAATGTGAAGAATTTATCTCCAAGCACGTGTTCGTGTATCTATTGTTTTCCGACTTTTTTTTTACGCTGTCCTCTTTGGGTGAAAGGAGACTGTCTCTGACTCATCTTTCATGTCTCTTCACTGCATTTAGCAAACGACAAACTCTGTTGGTTGTGAAACATTAATACAAAAATAAAAAAACGTTTTTGGAAATAAACATGAAACATGGTTTGTGTCCAGCCGTGTTCAAGGCATGGGGGTTTTAAGTAGACAAACTGTATTCATTAAACATAAAGCCTGACGTAGGCCTAAAGGCCTAATTATGCTTCTGCGTTTTTCGAAAAACGCAGAGGAGGGAACGCCCTCGTCTCCGTGGAACGCCCTCTGCGTGCTCTCCGTCAGCCCTCGGAGACCTTTTGACGGATTGACGTGCACCTCCTGAATTTTCTAACTATCCGTCGAAATTACGCAGAGCGACGGAGAGCGACGGAGACCCCCTTGGCTGTGATTGGTCCGTATTAAGAAGTCAGGGGCGGGGTTGCCGCTATGGGTTGCCGTGACCAACAACACCAGGGGTGGGGAACGTCCGACCTGCGGGCCATATGCAGCCCGAAAAATCATTTGGTCCAGCCCGCCATGGCATTGCAGTGCAGGCACCATATTATTATGTGCATTATTCGTTGGCAGCAGCACTGTTTTAATATGTGGAAGAGGACCGTGGAGGCGCTCAGCGTCGCGTTCTTCAAATCAAGCCCCAATACGTTGTTGGTTTGGGCTAAACCCGGAATGTTTACAACGTCTGGCTCCGCGCCTGATTAACACTCGGATCGATAAGCAGTCTCTACAATGGTAGCAATATAAAAACTTATACGATCCCTTTCCGTAATCATAATAACCCCCCCAGAAATGTTCACTGCACACCCAGTCAAAGCAGGCTGCCCTTACAGCTAGCATCACAAACATCACCAAAGAGATCGAAGCAGTTTTTACAATTCATATTTCAGCTAAACAGTACATGTAAATCGGCATTTGAATTCAAACGTGACGAGAAATGGGCAGTGTAGTCGCTGAAACTGTGCATATTTTATTGATGAAACGGCTCATTTGTAAATTTGCTCCGAGTTTTCGATAACCTATAGCTAGCATCGCAGTGCAGCGCCACCTACTCTTCTGGCGGTGAATTGTTTTCAGCACCCACAGCCTACGGAGAACTATAAACGAAGTCTATCCGTGTGTATCCGTGCGTATCCGTGAGCCCGCCCACCCGAAAACGGAGACGCAGAAGCATATTGAGGCCTTAAGGGTCATGTCATCTTGGATTTAACACACCCCCTCACCATCCATTATAACCCTATTTGTGCACATGGTGATCATACATCCCAGTCCTGCATAAGGGATTCATAAAAGCTTCATTAACACCTGATAAGATGCACTCCATCTTTAGTGCCCTGAACCCCCCAACCTTTTCATGTTCTCCCCCGCTAAAGGTGTCTGGTTTCCAGCTACGGAACCGCCCCCCCACCCCCCTTGGTTCCCTCACCCAGGGTTCTCCAGGGTTCTCTATTAGAAAGATTCTCACGTAGACTCAGTGGTGGAACATGGCCGCCCGTGCTCATAGGGGTCATGGGGGACAACTGGCCCCCCTCTGCTCCGACCCCCGACAGACACGACCCCTTGTTAACCCCTCAATTAACCCCGACTGTAGCCCACCTGCAGGAACCTCATCCCCCCCTGTCCACTTTTGTCATTTTCTGCCCGGATACACCCAGCCAAAGAAATTACCATTTGATTTTCTCTAATGCATATAGGGAAGGAAAAATCATAATGCCATGCAGACACACTCTCTCTCTCTCTAATCACATTTCTTTCTCTTTTTTGGGGGGGGTGAGAAGAGGATGAAAACGTGGAAGCTCCAGGTAAAGTGCACAATGACCTTTTCACAAAGTCACCCACCTTTCCCTCTCTCTAATCAATCCCCCTGTGTTCTAGCTCCTCTCCTTGTGACCGCACCTCTGATGTCACAATTAGGACGGCTCCATTGTTTCTGTTTGCAGTCCGCGAGAAAAATCCAGCGCCTCTCGGACACGAGGTCATTCCTCTTACAATATTAAATAAGTCATTAGGGTGCCGGTGCCACAGCCACGGCCACTCCCTCCCCCACCCCCTCTTCAGGACGGTTTGAAATTCTTCACTCATAAAATGGAGGTGTGCCGCCCTCAGCCATAAGAACAAATTACAGCTTTTGCTGTCGCTTGTTATTGCGCGAGGGGGACAGTCAGTTTTAATGGTGTTTCAGTTGCCTCATTTCCACATTAGAGGCCGGTTTGAGGGCCCCATATGGATAAGATTAGCCATACTGTAATTATAGCTAATACGAGTAATTAAATAGGACAACGGAGAAAAGGCCACATTATAAGATAATATGCAGTATATGGCTTGTTCTCGCTCGATCTGGAACAACTGTGTTTGAATTTGTTTGTCCCAGAGTATATTCATGTTAGTGTGAATTTGTACTGTTCATTCAGCAAACCCAAATTACACTCTCTTACCTTGTAATTAACAGAGAGATGCATTGTATTTGAGGACAGATTTATATCTGGTTCCCAATGCTTAATGGATGTGCACCTTTATACCCATCCCAGAGAGGCACACAAACAACCTATTTTCAACAACAGACGATGATAGCCTAATGATGTAGCCTATAATACAGTGACCGCACATCTGTTACTGTCATGGCTGTCAACATTTGGACTACCTGCTTATCTATAGCGCTACATCAATACCAATACGACCTTTCACAGAGGTGAGCAAAAGAAGACAAGGTGGGGGTGGAAAAAGTCACGCCACTTTCCATTAACGTGTTCAGGTAGCAGGCCCATTAGAGGCGCTGCACGTGAGCGTGGTCAGCTATGCTAATAGGCTCGTTAAGACCTCAGGACGCTAATTGACTCTGACAACAGGCCAGGAGACCACGTGATGTTTATTGGTTACTCTAGGTGCGTTCGACATGGACTGCGGTTGCATGAAACGACCGGCGAGAGTAGCCGCTTGCAGTCGGGGAGGAGTTGAAAACGGCTCTGTGAAGTTGGACATTCCAGCTTCTCGTGGTTTGCTGCGTTGATGTCAGTCATGGCCGATCAAACGCTGTTTGCGTAGATTACTTTATTTATAATTAAACTTAGTCTTTCCGTTAGTAGAAGAGGTGGCCCAAAACCCTTTCTTCAACAAATGTTTTACTCAATCAAATTGTTTGGTCCGGATTTGAGCATTGGCGAAACTGAAGGTGTCAGAATAATTACAAAACAAGCGTCAAAGTTGTCGTGTGTGAGTCTGGCCAATCATGAAATAGCTGTGTCGTCATTTGAAGCCGTGCAGTTGCTCTTGAGAAAATGCGCTCGGCTACACAGCCGGCAGTTCTCGAATCGATCTCACGGTACTTTGATGGCTACGTCACAGTGACCTAGCCTCGGCGCCGTCTCAAGTCGGACAAAAAGTCTAACCAGAATTCACTGTTTCAAATCAGCCGCCTGCAGCCAGCTGCAGCGCTGCATGAAGCGAGGTCATGTCGAACGCACCTATTGTTAACAAATTAAACTGTTAACAGGCTTCTTCCCCAAACAAATAGCCTACTGTAAGACACACAGTGACCGGAGGACTGAGAAGTTACACAAACAGAGACGAAGCAAGACGAGACTAAAAGCTCAAATGAGACGAAGTTACCCAAGCGGTTCAAATAAAAGAAAAAAGCAAAAAGACGCCGATAAGTATTTGGCAACGCTGCCAAAGATAACAAACATTGTTACGGCTACTGTTGGGGATACAGACAGGAACAACAACGTCCAAAGCTTTGAACATGCCGCTGCGGAAGCAGCAGCAGCTGTGTAGGACAACTTTAACCAATACAATGAAGAGGACTGCACGTTGTTGCCGCCTGCCGTCACCAACAGTGTTATCGACGTTGACACAGATGAGGTGGAAGAGTTTTCCAGTGATGGCCATTATGACACCGATGAAGATGATGGGGCTTCGGTGAGTCAACTGCGTAGTTCTGCTAGTAATAGTCCTAGCTGTGCTACTGTTGCCACCGAAGCACTGTAGGCTTGCTAGACTTGAGACAGATGACCCGGCTCTCTGGCCTAAAAGCCAAGGAGCGATGTTGTACTTACACTCTCTCTCTCTCTCTCTCTCTCTCTCTCTCTCTCTCTCTCTCTCTCTCTCTCTCTCTCTCTCTCTCTCTCTCTCTCTCACACACACAATCATGTACACAGGTTTGTTTGTAGAATGTTTGACATGTGTGTGCATGGTTTAAAGTTGTTTTTGTCTCCAACCTTTACTTCCCCATAAATTAGCTGTAGGCCTACCTGCCATTCAGTCGGTACATTTTTTTTGTTCTCTTGTAAAGATCGTTTGCAGGCATACCTTCGCCTTGGGCCGCTAATTTGCTAAACCGCCACAGTTTGTATAAACAGCATGCTGGTATACAGTATATGGTTAGCGACTCTGAAAGGGATCATCAGGAGGTCATAGTGGTGGTTAGAAGCTGCTGCACTGACAGCTGGGTGGTGGTAAGTAGATGAATCCCACACTAGCATGAATGGAGATCTGAGGAGGTAAACTGAAATCACACTCTAGCGTGTCACACTGCTTTAATACTCAACATAGACAAACCCCCCATTCAGCGTACCCTTACAGGACCTAGCAATCACTGTCACACAAACATGTATTTCCTTGTACCTGGAAATGCAACATTCAAACCCGTATTAACCTCAAAACAGACGCGCGCGGCTGTGAAATGGTAATGATTTCCAGGTGGAGGATTTGTATTCTTCAATTTTTTTTATTTATTCTTTGATCAACAACAGCTCATTGTATTCATACCTTAAATATTTAACGACCCCATCGTGTGAGCGGCGTCGGTGATCCGGCAGGCGTCTGACGGAGAGTAATCTGTTACCTGGAGGCGCTGCCTGTACCACCCAACCGCTGAGAAGTGTAGACGGCGGTTAGCGGGATCACGGAGAAGCGAGCCCGGGAACGCGCCGATGCCGGGGCAGAGAGGTTCAAAGTTTTCCTCTCCCCCCGCCCCCCCCTCCCCCTCTTCACCCTGTGAAGTCGGCAACACTGTGAACTGACAATATACCTGCCTGAGAGCAAGAAAGCAGGCGAGAAAGAGAAGGGGAAAAAAAAGAAATAGAAGGAAAGAAAGGCAGGAGGAAATAAAAGAGGGAACAACACATTGAGATGTTTTTCAAATCCTTTCTTCCCCTGCTTGGGGTTATGGCTCCCCTCCTGCTCCCCTCCCACTGCCTCCCTATCTGTGTGTTGCATCTTCTCGCGTGCATCATGTCAATGGACCATTTATGTCAAGGCCTGTCAGTCAGGCTTACTTTGGTTGTTTGTATGAATGTGTCAAGTGTGTTCCTGTGTGTTTGTGTGTTTGTGCGTGTTCATTCGTGTGTGTGTGTGTGTGTGTGTGTATGTTCCTTTGTGTGTGTGTTTTTGTTTGTGTGTGTGTGTGTTTGTGCGTGTTCATTCGTGTGTGTATATGTTCGTTTGTGTGTGTGTTTTTGTTTGTGTGTGTGTATGTTTGTGCGTGTTCATTCTTGTGTGTGTGTGTGTATATGTTTGTTTGTGTGTGTGTGTGTGTGTGTGTGTGTGTGTGTGTGTTTGTGTGTGAGAGAAAGAGTGGACATGAGCCTCTATATGAGGCGAAGGGGAGTGTAATGTAATGTATGAACGGGGTTGTGGCCTTAATGTAAAACATCATCTTAGAGTTGTGCACTTTCAACTTTCCTTTCCCCCCCCCCTCCCTCTCGTGGCGTCCAAAGCCGACGGAGCGTGTCCGAGTTAGATCGAGGCGGACGCGAGGCGCAGGAAGGCCTGTTTATTTGCTTGTACACCCGTCCTTGAGCTATAAATGAGATGTCACCATTGTTACATGTCATCAGATGATGGGGCGCTCTCCCCGGTAGCTCTTTGATTGTTTGTTCTTAACATCACTTAAACGAGCACCTCTCCTCCGCTAGCCTGCAGTCATGGGTGGAGATTGACAGTTTGTTTGGAGGACTAGCTTGTTTCATTTAGAACGTTACCACGGTTCTAGAAGCCGTCTTCCACCGTGTCGCACTGCAAAGCTATAACTGACGCTGGTGTTGAAAACACAAAGCATCCACTTTTAATAGTTTGTTTCTCTTGTTGTGAGTAATGACTTCCTTCAGTTGACACGTCTGTTTGTCATTTATGTGTGATAGCTTTCACATAGTTGTTAGTGACATTAACATTATTAAAGGTTGTGTAGCCTATTTGCAAGTGTGCGAGCATTAATTACAACAGATTGTAAACAAGGGTGTCATTCTTTCAACCTAACAGTGTTTTGTAAGAAGGGATTTACAGAAGTCTGACAGTTGAATGAATATCACGTCAAATGGTGCATGTGTGATGTGTGCGGGTGATTGTTCTCTTTGTGTGTGTGTGTGTGTGGGGGGGGGTGTGTGTGTGTGTGGGGGGGGGGTGTTTGTGTGTATAGTAGTAGTAGTAGTAGTAGTTAAGGAAGCGTGGTTTCCATCCTGCCATGCAGAAACAAACATGGGTGTATGGAAGGTCTTAATACCAGCTCTGGGATAGAATCCCACTCATGCTTGACTCGGCCTCTTCACATTCAGTTAACATGACTGACAAGTCAAGTCTCCTATACACAGAGGCAAGCTATACAAACACACACACACAGACACACAAACACACAGACACACACAAACACATACATGCATTTGTGCATGTGTGCATTTCTGTACCCATGTATTTAAATTATGAGGCATGACTTATCAGGGGGCAGACAAAGTGTCTTTATAGACGCTAGTGTTTGAAGCCAGACAATCCCATGTATCCTAGCTGAGCCAATACGGAGACCACAGACATGTCCTTACGCTTAGCAGCTCTCCAGCCCCAGAAGGATCTTCCTGATGTATTTGTTTGCCTGTCAACTGCTCTAATTGCCTCATCCAGGCAGGATAAACACATCTTTGTTTACGTCTTCTTTACAAGCCGTCGACGAGCAGCCTGGTGTGTTTGCGAGGCGGCGAGAAGGAGAGAAGCAGGTTGATACTGCAGCAGCCAGGGGGAATAACAGGAGACTCTGCAGGTGTGCATCCAAACACCTGTTATCTCTGGATCTCACTGTAGATGTCATTAAAACCTGTCAAAAATGATACTAGAGGGTGAATGAGCTTGAGGAATTAAGGATCATTTGACAATATTTTACTATTTTAGGCATGGATTGTCGTAGCCTTAGTAGTTGAAGGACTAAGCATGCTGAAACATGAACAAATGAACATTCTTCAGTACTCCTCAACACTTTTAACCAACAATATCCCTTTACCTTAGAACACACAAGCCATTCATCAAAGGCTACAGGAGAAGAGGAGAGGAGGAGAGGAGACGGGGGTAAAAGGAATGAAGATCAAGTTGCCACACCTCGTCTGTTCAAGGTGATGAAGGGCTGTTTTCCAGCCTTAAAGAATAGGTGCCCTGCGGCCATCTTCTTCTTAGATTCATACGTCTTCCTCCTCTTTCCACCCCTCCGCCCCTCCTCTCCTCATCATCCTTCAAAATTCAAACGCATGTACTGTAACAAAGGAGAAAGGAGATTCTCAGCCCTGAAGAATATTCATGATATGCCGCTTGCAGGTTAAAAATGTATATGCAAATGGTGGGCACATTAGAGCATGCACAGGTTGTTAATAAATTAACACGTGGCAGAAATAATTCAGTTTAGGGTGATGATTTCGGGCGAAGGATGTCAGCTGTCGTATTGTTCCAGCGAGAACGTGACGCTGAGATGGCAACAGGAGCACTGAACTGTGATGTTTTAGTCTACCTGACTTTTAACTCTCAGAAGGCTTCAAAACACACACCCACACATATACACACACATATACACACGCATAATATGACTGCCTTTCACTGCGGGTTATATTTATTTTTACCCTATTGAAGAATTTCCAGCTCACCCGATTAATTAGAAGTGATTCTTAAAGAAGGCGACCCCCCCCCTCCTCCCTCCCTCCCTCTCCCATCCCTCCCCGATCCTAATCACCCCCCGACCCCACCCCTCCCTCTCCCAACCTCATTTCTTCTTCCTCCTCTCCTCTCCAACCCCCCCACCCCCCTCTCTCTCACCCCTGGTACAGCAGGCTCAACCCAACCCTAGCATCCGTGTGTCTGGGAGTGACAACAACACCATCTAATAAACACGTCTTCCCAGACATAAACACCAACATCAAAACAACCATCTCTGCGTGGTGTGTGTGTGTGTGGACCAGCGTGGCTTTACCTCGCACTGCAGCTGTGACACACACAGCACCACAGAAACATGCCTGCCACTTTCTGCTCATCAGTTAGCTGTACTAGCTAAGCCTCCCTGATTGCTGGCTGGAAGTTTTTTTTCAGATTTTTTTTCATTTTTTTTCTTCCACATCTTGACATGCCAGGCTGGTGACGCATGGCGCTGACTCTCCCTGGCTCATCCTGGAGATTTGCATAGTAGGGACCCGGGGACTGGTGCTCCATGCTGACAGCCTGTTTGTGTAGCTCCGAGGTGCAGAGAGAGATGGTAGGTGTCAAGTGACTGGCTGGGAAGTTTTTTAATAAGTGCCATTTGTTCAAGCCGCTGTTTAAACACTTCTGCCTTGGCTGCTGCTTCTTCCTCCAAGACTGTGCCCCCTATCTTTTAATTAGCTCCCAGGCTAATGTGCCACTTAATTGACTAATCGGCAGATTTTGTTTTCTCTAATTTGCTTGGAAAACCGTCGTCGGTTAAGCTTTTTAATATGGGTGTGATGAGAGAGGATACTTAGCGCTGTCTTGAGGGGAGAGGTTGAGTAATTCCTGCTAAGACCTGGTTGGCCTCTGAGCCACTGTAGCTTTTAGGTTACCAGGAAACACTACTGTTTTATAGTCTCTCCTGATATTTATTCAGTTTTCTTCTGATCTTTATGCTGTGAATTTGTTAAACCTTATTTTTTCTGTTGTTTTGCGTGTCCAATTGACTGTTGTTTAATGTGCCTCTGAAGCTTGTTTATTCCGCTAGCCTTAGTGTAAGGTCTAGAGAAGTGCATTGGGGAGGTTTGATAGAGGCAGAGAAAAGCAGCATTCTCTCTTGCCACCCTGGACCGAAACAAAAGGTTCATTCAAGACTCACTTTTTCCAGCTCTGTGTCCAGCATCTGTGGGAGCACAGAGCAGAGCCTGGGAATCAGCTCAAACTTCCACTAGGTGTGTTTGTGTTTACCTGAGAGGAAAGCTAGTTTTGTGATGCTGGAGCACATACCGAAACACTCAACTTTTCCCATGTCGGTCTCTGTTCCTTTTTACAGTTTTGGAAGCAGGGAATCTGCTTAAGGAATGAGATTCCTTGTGGGGTTTTTCCCAGTCTGTATCATGTTGTTTTACACTGTACAACTTCTGCTTGCTGTGAAGTATCAATATGGCCATGACAAGTGCGAGAGAGATAAAGAGAGAGAGAGAGAGGGATACTTGCCTCCACATGCCTCCACATGGGGCTGGTAGAATGGAAAAGTGAAGTCAGGGGTGGTTGATAGGCCAGCTGAGACAGGAGGGCCCTGTAAATGATGACTCACTCTGGTGGCCAGGGGCCAGAGACACAGGGATGGAAGAGAGGCAGGAAGGAAGTAGGGAAGGAATTGAAAGTAGGTAGTAAAAAAAGAAAGAAAGGAAGAAAGTAAAGAAAGAAGGAACGAAGTATCGATCAAATAAACAAATGAATAAGAATCATTAAACAAACGGGCGGAGGTGACGAGAGGGATCGGAGGCCCATCAGTCCTAACCAGAAGCAGGCCTGTGCAGTCTGAGGCCCTGTGCAGTCTGTGCCCCGCACAGGGACGCGTGACGACACAATCAGGCTTCTGTTTGAGAGCTGAGGGCGTCAGCTCGCACTGGCTCACACACAGACACCTGTGCACACAGGGACACATCACACATGCAGGTGCATCACACATGACAATCATGTAAACATGAAGCTATTTTGGCAACTGTTTTGGCACTCGCACACACACACACACGCACACACACACAGAGAGACAAACACTGTACAGGCAAGTACAACAACACGCACATGAAAGTCTTATAAATAATGAACCCTCCTGTGGTGTCCCTCAGAACCACTGTGATCCATTAATTGGGAGAAATTAGCATGAATTAAAGCAAATAAGTGTAACATGTAATTTATTACTTATCAAGCATAGTTTAGCCGAGGAAGGCATCCGATTTCCCCCTAGATTGCCTTAACAGCTATAATGCATTTCTTAATTTACCCGGTGGAAAATCAATTTTTTTCAGACTTCATTAAGCACCAATATGTTACAATGCTGCTCCCCTGAGCACAGGGCTACAAAAAAACATTATGCTAATTCCTGCTAGTGCCTTGGCTGTATGTAAATAGCTGCTAACTCCAAAGGCAGGTCCCAATGGAGAGCTTTGTTAGGCAGGCTCCCTTTGTTTCCGTGCCCCAGTGTTGGTCATGATACCCGGGCACACGGGCGAGCCTGCCGTGCCAGGGACCAAGCCATGTCTCCATGCCACGGTCCATCATGATCCCGTTAGTTTCACTAAATGTTACTTGACAATAACGCCCCTGTCTTTAATCCTGTGGTGTGTGTGTGTATTTAGCATTCAGTGCGTTTGTGGTGTAACGCTATCCACCTCCCGTTCTCTGTGGCTCTTCTATAATCAAAGCATGCTGCGAGAGAAGGAATAAAGGAGGGTTCTGAATGTGGGATGGAGGGAGGGAGGGAGGGAGGGATGGAAAGAGGAGTGAAAAGAGGCGTGCGCCCTCTCTTCCCCAGGCCAAACCCCAAGCAGGAACACAGCCCTTTAAAAGAGGAAGTCCTCGTCATAAAGCAGTAATAGAAACCACTAAAGAACTCTAAGCCCTCCACTGATCCCTGAGTTTACACCCAAACAAGCTAGTTTCCATCCCAAAGCCATAATGTTTACTTATCCCCAGAGACGTATTCTCATCACAGACGGACAGAACGTCAGTTCTGTTCAGGGCCCGAAAACCAGCTTCATCCTGCTGTGGACTTCACGACCGGGTGCTGTGGGTCTCTTAACAGAACCCTGCGTGTAGATTCTCAACAAGCTGAGACTACCCAAGCAGCCAATCCGGATGTGTGGTCGGACTCCAGTAACAGCTGTTCTAGAGCTGTTACCCCCAAACCATCCCACCACCGCTACGGAACCAGGCTGGCTTTCCTGATGCTACATGAGCATTCTAGAATATTCCAGAACCTTCACCTGCTCGGCTTGGTTGGACTCGTTCCCATGGAGACGTAGTGTTAGAAGCCTACAGGCCATGCAGTCCAGATGGTAGAGGATGGGTGGGTAGACACAGCCCTTGTTCATCTCTACCTACACACGTGCACTCATCCTCACTGTCAACTCATTAGTAGGAATGAAGAACCCACCGCTCTGTGTAGGAGCTCTGGAGAACTGGGTCAGGTTCAAGTCTGTGGCGTTTTGACTGGAAACCCGTTGCGTGCTTACTGGTTGAATCTGGGGAGTCAGGTGGCTGAGCGGTTAGGGAATCGGGCTAGTAATCTGAAGGTTGCCGGTTCGATTCCTGAAGTGCATCGTCTGGCGTGCAAAATGACGTTGTGTCCTTGGGAAAGGCACTTCACCCTACTTGCCTTGGGGGGTAATGTGCGTTGCAAATGACTAAATGTAAATGTGAATCTGCTACCAGTGACATTTTGTGGCGATAGGAGTACGCTATACTTGTCATCGAGTATTTTCAGATGTGTAGTATGCACGTGTGTGCGTATGTCCTCCGAACAGCTTCACAGACAGACAGACTCTAATGTGTCCACACCAACACCACTGACTGGCTCTAACTAATGTGAGAAACCCTAAGGCTAGAACCACATTGCCAGATGGAGGTGTGTGTGTGTGTGTGTGTGTGTTGGACAGCCTGTCATTCTCACTCTGCTGGACAACATCATCGAGTGCAGAGGTGTGCTTCACTGTCTGGTCTTCCCTCATGTCTGTCCTCTGTCCTGCTCCTTGTCTGGGTCTGGTCTTCCCTCATGTCTGTCCTCTGTCCTGCTCCTCAGTCTGGTCTTCCCTCATGTCTGTCCTCTGTCCTGCTCCTCAGTCTGGTCTTCCCTCATGTCTGTCCTCTGTCCTGCTCCTCAGTCTGGTCTGTCCTCTGTCTTGCTCCTCAGTCTGGTCTGTCCTCTGTCTTGCTCCTTGTCTGGGTCTGGTCTTCCCTCATGTCTGTCCTCTGTCTTGCTCCTTGTCTGGGCCTGGTCTTCCCTCATGTCTGTCCTCTGTCCTGCTCCTCAGTCTGGTCTGTCCTCTGTCCTGCTCCTCAGTCTGGTCTGTCCTCTGTCCTGCTCCTCAGTCTGGTCTGTCCTCTGTCCTGCTCCTCAGTCTGGTCTTCCATCATGTCTGTCCTCTGTCCTGCTCCTCAGTCTGGTCTTCCCTCATGTCTGTCCTCTGTCCTGCTCCTCAGTCTGGTCTGTCCTCTGTCCTGCTCCTCAGTCTGGTCTTCCCTCATGTCTGTCCTCTGTCCTGCTCCTCAGTCTGGTCTGTCCTCTGTCCTGCTCCTCAGTCTGGTCTTCCATCATGTCTGTCCTCTGTCCTGCTCCTCAGTCTGGTCTTCCCTCATGTCTGTCCTCTGTCCTGCTCCTCAGTCTGGTCTGTCCTCTGTCCTGCTCTTCAGTCTGGTCTGTCCTCTGTCCTGCTCCTTAGTCTGGTCTGTCCTCTGTCCTGTTCCTCAGTCTGGTCTGTCCTCTGTCTGGGTCTGGTTCCACCACTCTGCTGGGTGGTTCCATCCCAGAGAGACGCTTTTTTTCTCCCTATATCCTCACAGCCTGCCTTGTTTTTGTTTGGGTATGCCAGTGTGTGTGTGTGTGTACAGTATGTGTGTGTGTGTGTGTGTGTGTAGGCGGTGTTTGTGTGTGTCAGTGTTGGTATTGCTGTCTGAGAGCGAGAGGCAGCATCAACACCCTCCAGTCCTTCGGGAGGCCTCACGCTCTGAACACCACAACCTGCTATGCTTGTTTGGCTAATTTACTCTCAAACGAGTGTCATTTCTGGTCTCCAGGTGGTCTTTCTGCCAAGTCTACACACAGCCAGCCAGCCTTTGATGGTTCCACCTGAGAGATTTACCCAAATGTCTCGTGTTTTTCCCAGCAGCACCTCGGCTCGGGGCTTGTTTACTCGTAAATGTATTTTTGCGGTTCCCCAAAGATATTTACAAGGCTTTTTTTATGAGGGAAAATTACATTTTCTATTTGTTTTTTTCCCTCTCTTTTGGGTACATCTACTTTTTGTTTTTCCAAAATAGCTGGTCCCTCGCTCTTTAAGAGTTCAATTGAGTGTCTATTAACCCTTTAATCCCCTGGAGAAGCCCCCGAATAACAAAACACTCACACAATCCCTGTTCACTAAACTAATATGGAAACAACCACCCACATATATTGCCTCAGCCTGTCTTCAATGCCCCTTATACACACACACACACTTAAACAAATGTCCCCACCCCCCCCACCCCCACCACCACCCCCCTACCACCACCACCCATTACACACATACCCACATACCCACACACCTACACCAGACCCAGTGATCTAGCCGTCTAGTGTACCTAATTGCTCCAACAGTAGCCAGAATGCTAATTGCAGGGACCCCCTATCGTCACATCATTTACATGGCCTGCTTGATTTGGAAATGTAATCTGCTTGAAGGGTTTGTATTTCATGCTTGCTTTAAATCCCAATGCTCCATGGGATTGCAGGCAGTTTACACTGTATACCGGGCTGAGGAGATAAACCCCTGAATAGTATATTTCCTCGGTGTGTGATGACACACTAGTGTGAGTGTTGTTTATTGCACGTCACAGTATATGGGCTCTACTATATGTTGCTGGAGATTTTTTAAATTTTTTTAAATTCAAAATAATCATTCCAATGCATGTTGCACAAGCCATGCTACCAGTGGTGTGTCCAACTCTTCTCTCACAAGCTCTCCTCTGCTCCCTGCCCTGCCCTGCCCTGCCCTGCCCTGCCCTGCTCTCCTCTCCTCTCCTCTCCTCTCCTCTGCTCTGCTCTGCTCTGCTCTGCCCTGCTCTCCTCTCCTCCTCCCTGCTCTGCCCTGCTCTCCTCTCCTCCTCCTGCCCTGCTCTGCTCTCCTCTCCTCTCCTCCTCCCTCTCCTGCTCTGCTCTCCTCCTCCCTCCTCTGCTCTGCCCTGCTCTGCTCTCCTCTCCTCCTCCCTGCTCTCCTCTGCCCCTGCTCTGCTCTCCTCCTCCGCTCTGCTCTGCTCTCCTCTCCTCCTCCGCTCTGCTCTGCTCTCCTCTCCTCCTCCGCTCTGCTCTGCTCTCCTCTCCTCCTCCCTGCTCTGCCCTGCTCTCCTCTCCTCCTCCCTGCTCTGCTCTCCTCCTCCCTGCTCTGCCCTGCTCTGCTCTCCTCCTCCTCCGCTCTGCTCTGCTCTGCTCTCCTCTCCTCCTCCCTGCCCTGCTCTCCTCTCCTCCTCCGCTCTGCTCTCCTCTCCTCCTCCGCTCTGCTCTGCTCTCCTCTCCTCCTCCGCTCTGCTCTGCTCTCCTCCTCCCTGCCCTGCTCTCCTCTCCTCCTCCCTGCTCTGCTCTCCTCCTCCCTGCCCTGCTCTCCTCTCCTCCTCCCTGCTCTCTCCTCTCCTCCTCCCTGCTCTGCCCTGCTCTCCTCTCTCCTCTCCTCCTCCCTGCTCTGCCCTGCTCTCCTCTCCTCCTCCCTGCTCTCCCTCTCCTCTGCTCTCCTCCTCCTCCCTGCTCTGCCCTGCTCTCCTCTCCTCCTCCCTGCTCTCCTCTCCTCCTCCCTGCCCTGCCCTGCTCTCCCCCTCCCTGCAGTATAATACAGTCTTTGTCGTCTCAGGTCCACATTCCTCTCCCCCTCTGGCCTGTTAGAATAATGGACCTCACTGTTGAAGAATGACCCCATCTTAACTTACAGACGTAAGAGAAGGCAAGCAGCTGATACTGAGAGGTGGATGTTGATAGTGTGTGAGTGAGTGTGTTCCACTGATGTAGACCACAGAGAGACAATATGACTAGGGATTCTTGGCTATGGTTCCAAGTGTATCTGTTGTTCTGGAGGTTGTTTCCTGAGAGGGGTCATCCCTCACCCCTCCTCCCCCAGCCAGCCAGCCAATCAGACAGGCCTGGCTGTCTCCAGCTCCACCTGGCTCGTCAGGAGGTGGGGACTGGGATGAGGAACAGCTCATCTGACTGAAGGTAGTCTCAGATGAACTAGTCCTCAGTAGAAAGTGGAGAGGAGGCTACTGAGAATGCTTAATCACACACACACACACAAATAAGAAGGCCCACACACAAGAACATGGACATAAACACCCACACACACGCAGTAAAGTTTATATATGTATATCGCCTCAGAAACCGGAGAAAAGGCTGCTTGTGATATTATTGTGTTATGTAGTATCTATCCATAAATGAAAAGGCCAACTTCTTCCTCTCTCTTCCCCCTCATAGTTCAATGGAACGGAAAGAATACAGCAGATATCAACTCAATTATAAATATTTATAATCTACACATTTTAGAGATCCTGTCAATCACAGAGACAGAAAGCGGGCTCAGTAACTCTGGTCCGTGTTTGATTTGCATGCTACTGAACTGCTGCTGCCATCCATTTTGTTTTCGCCTTTTGCATGACTGCTTGTTCTCTGTGCAGATTAAATATAGAAGTTTGCTTCTGTGTGAAAGAGAAAGCCTGGTGGTTTTTTTTTCACACCCCATGTTGACGTGCGTTCAGATGGCCGTTCGTTATTGAACAGGAAATCGGCTTATCATGTCTGAAGTTTGTTACGGTCACTTTGTTCTTGTCATCCATATTGCAGGGCTTCTTTGTCAGTCAGTACAATGAGATCTTTCTTATTTTATTTTCATTTGTATGTGTGTGTGTGTGTGTGTGTGTGGGGGGGGGGTGTGTGTGTGTGTGTGTACTTTTCCACAGTTTTTTTGGTCCGCTGTGTTCTCCTGGATGCACCGATAGAAGAAAGAGGCAGATGAAATCTGGTGCTCAGTGTGCCTGTGTGTATGGGCTGTTTGTGTGTCTGTGTATCTTGGTGTGTGTCATTGTGCAGTGTGTGTGTGGTGTGTGGAGCCTGTCTTTCAGGAGCCACCACAAGGCTATCCAGCAGTGTTGTAATGATAAGGTTTGATTGTCATGGAAGTCGCGTATCCACTTGACTTCTTCGCCAGTTAAAGTTTATTTAAAGGCTGGTGTGTGCATGTGTGTGAGTGTGTGTGTGTGCTTCTGTAGCTGAAGTGCTTGTTGTGTGTCATTCTCCTGTGATTTCTCGCTTTGCTGATGGAAAATTAGCCCCTGTGTATCGCTGAATGAGGAGAGGAGAGGAGAGGAGAGGAG
The DNA here is from genome assembly GCA_903064625.1 of Mallotus villosus. Classification (NCBI taxonomy): domain Eukaryota; kingdom Metazoa; phylum Chordata; class Actinopteri; order Osmeriformes; family Salangidae; genus Mallotus; species Mallotus villosus. The sequence continues at coordinate 30,739 of CAEFZP010002803.1, read as the reverse complement.
AGGAGGGGGGGTGCATGGCTGCTGTTATTGCCGGAGGACTCTCTCTCAAACAACAAGAAAACCAGAGCGAGAAGGAAAGGAAGCCGTGATGTCAAACACACTCGTAGACGCACACACAATGTCAGTCAACACACACACACTCACACGAAACACACAGTCAGAAAACACACACAAAAACACTTAGTGTCAGTGGCAGCTAATGCACTCTAAACAAGATGATGATGCGTACGGAATCCCCTGGCACCCACCGCTAAGGATCCTGGGAAATATCCCGTCTCTCCTCCACTTCTCTCCTCTGCAGTGAAGACCTGGTTACGGCAGCAAAACGCTGTTTCATTTAAACGAAATGCACAACATGTTGGAAGTGTTGAGCAGTTGATTTGCATTCTGTCTGTCTGTGTCGTGTCTGTATTTGTTTTGCCAGTGAAGCTTTGAGGAGTGTAAAGTACTTCCTGTTTGGCTGTGCCGTGATACGCTACGACACCCCCCCTGTTCGTCACGCTGCCATCACTGTCACCAGCGAGGAGAGCATTCTGAGCTGCAGGAGCATGTTTTAATCCGGGTTACGTAAGCACAGCAGGGTTGTGTCTTGGTTGTTTAGGATTTCGTGAAATCCACCCTCCCCCCCCAAACAAAACTGCTGCCGTCAAACGAAACAAACGTTAGTTTGTAAACTAAGAATGATTTTATGTAATCTTTGGTGACAGCGTCTACTTGTGTAACAGAGTCTGTTTACTCCTTCCAGAACAAACCAGACACCAGGATCAGAGAGTGACAGAGAGACAAAGGAAAGAGGGAAAGTTGTCAGGCAGAGAGAAGAGAGAGAGAGAGTGGGTGAGATGGAGAAAGAAAGAGTGAAGGGTGGGATACAGACGTAATGTGTGGAGAAAGGTTTGGAGAGGGGGAGAGTGTGTCTGGGACAGTGGAGAATCTAAAGAGAAAGGGGGAGAGGGGTCGGGGGGTCTGGGGGTGAGGCAGATGTAAAAACACACAGCTCACACCTGGGAACGCTCACACCAGTGACTCACTGGGTTCAGCGAGGCTGGAGCTAGATGCTAGCCAGACTCTGGCCCTGTCTGGAACCTGGACTGGACTAGACTGGGCTGGACAAGGATGGACTGGACTGGACTGGACTCTCGGTTAAATAAATGACTCTGTAACTTTTGTAACTCAGCCCAAAGGCCACTCTGACACTGGCAGTCAGCAGATAAACCAACACCCCCAGACAGGGGTTCATATTTGGTCTGGTGTGAGCTTCACAGGCAAATCAAGTAGAAAAGGACTTTTAAAGAGGGAAAGACATTCTAACCTTAGAGGCACGTTCCTGGTGGAGGGGAGACTTAATTACTCTGACCTTCCAGCATCAGCTAGCCCAGAGGCTGGTAGCCAGGCCAACACAGCCCCCCCCCTTCCAGCATCAGCTAGCCCAGAGGCTGCTAGCCAGGCCAACACAGCCCCCCCACCAGCAACCCCCCCCCACCGCCACTGGCCCTGATAAATGAGTTCTGCCAGATCCCAGAAGTCACACCCTGAGAGAGGGAGAGAGAGACAGAGAGACAAACAGGGGGGGGCAAAACTCCAAACACAAAAACAGCTCATGTTAACACAAATACTCACTCACACATACACACTCGCACAAATACACTCACTCACACACAAACACACTCACACACAAATACACTCACTCACACACAAACACACTCACACACATCCACTTATTTACAGTAATTCCCCATCTCCCAGTCCTCTCGCACCCATCCTGCCCTCTGTCTGTGGAGAGAGGAGAAGAGAGAGGAGAAGAGAGAGGGGATAACAAGCACAGGTGTGAATCCTCCTTCTCTCCCTTGATCTTTTTCTATCGCTCGCTCTCTTTCGCCTCTCTACCCCCTCTCTCGCCTCTCTCCCCCTCTCTCCTCTCCCCCCCCCCTCTCTCCTGGTGTCTCTCCTTTCCTCCTCACAGACTCATCCCAGACCTGTGAAGGGATTCCACCTTGCTGCTACGCTTTTACCAAAGGGTCAGTTTCTCGCACACCAGGAGATGAACACACACACACACACACACACAAATGTAAGGAAACTTTACACACAAACACACGTACACACACGAAGACTCTCCACATTTCCATTTGCATGCTGCACTGCATTCCCTGGTTCTGAAGAGAGTCACTTTCTTGAACTTATTTTTGATTAAGTGTTTGTAGGTAGAGCCTGAGGCCTAGTCTCTCTCTGATAACTCTCCTGGTGTCACTGCTTGTGTGTTTTTATGCTTACCCAAACCACACGGAGAGAGGAAATGTCTCGATTTCAGACTCCAATTACCACATGGTTTTCAATTATTTTACCACACGAAGCGTCGTGATGTTCAGAAGAGCCCGAACGTTGCTCGTCGTCTGGCCTCTCCGTAATCTCTCTCCTCTTAAAGTCCAACGCTCATCCCATATTAATGACAAAACAAATCAGGCTCTTAATCTCACTCATCATCTGAATTTAAATTCTGAAGAAGTCAAATTGTACCACAGATTAGATTAAAATGGAACCCCCTAAAAAACGATCTCTTGGAAAGTGTTGGCCGTGTTTGAGGGCATGCCACTCTTAACGGAGCAGAAATGCTGAGTTCTCCTAATAGATCTATATTCATTCATTTTCAAATGAGTTGATTAGCCAGCACAATGTCACTGGATTCAGGGGCCCATTACACATTTATGATGGTAAATTACTGAACATTTACAATCCAAATGAAATTTCATGAAGGGGATATTGAAAAAAAATAGCAGACAGCCATGCTCATCCCTGTAGCATTGCCTCATTGCTTCTTCTTCTCTCTCTCTTTCTCTCTCTCTCTGATACTCTCCACAAGTACATTGCATCAGCGCCCCCTGTGCATGGCCAGGGAACTGCAATTAGAGTTGACTGCTCACATGGGAAATCGTGCGAATAATTATACGATATATTCATAATTCACACGCATTGTAATTATGAGATACAATGTTGATCATAAATGTTAGTCATGCTTTCAACTTAAAACACACTTTACATTTCACACCGTTTTTAAGATACATTTTTGAAAAAATACACTGTGCTATATTTGTCCGAGGGAAGTGAATGAGACAGATAGTGTAGGTAGCTAGAGGGGGAAGAGGGGGTGCTGATGGAGGGCGTAGAAAGGTTGACATTATCTGTGTGGTTTAGTGTTCCAGAAGTAGGTTCAAACACACTATAGATCCTAGAGAAAGCTCCTCTCCAGTCCAATCACAGCAGAGCAGCACACAGGCTCGCCTGGCGTCCACATCAATATCACAGCCACACAGATATGCGGTGACACGCATTAGTACAATTAGGGCCAAGTTTTTAGTGTAATCCTGTCTTTACAGAGAGAGAGCGACAGAGAGAGAGAGAGAGATAGAAAGAAGAGAGAGAGATAGAAAGAGAGAGAGAGATAGAAAGAGAGAGAGAGAGAGGGAAAGAGTGAGAAAGAGAGAGGAATCTGGACTAGCTTCTCTCTAGCTCTGCTCATTCCTCACCCCTCTGCCTCTAAATAATTCATTATCCAATCAATCATTTTCTCTTTGTTTTGGGCCCCAGTGCCTGAGATGAAAGCAGTGTCTGCCAGAGCTGCTTTGCCTCATCTGAGGCCTGGAAAACATGATCTACCCAGATTAAAACTCATCCCCCAAAACACACCAAGATACACCACAGGTCCCTCGTCCTCCGTGATACAGGAAACACGAAGGCGCACATATACTGTACACACACACTACACATACTGTACACACACACACACACACACACACACACACACACACACACATACTGTACACATACACACACACACTCATACAGTACATTCACACTGATTTATTTCGCTCTTCTTCTTCTTCTCTCTCTATCTGTTTCAAACACACAGACACACACAACCTCTTTCTCCTCAGTGTGTTATGTTGAAACGTTCCATTTAGAGTCTTTAATTCCGGAACGAGACAAAAGGAGGAACAGGAATTTAAGTGTCAAGCTTTTCTATCAGAGATAGGCTGGGCAGAGGCAGGGGCTGAGGCTGGGAAGAGGCAGGGCAGAGGCAGATGAATGGTGGTTGATCATTTTTGTGAGCCAATGACTTCATCAGTGTAACCTTACAACATTAAGCAGAGTCCACCGTAGTTGTGGACACTGACTTTGCAGGATTGTCTCCTCTCTCCTTCTCTCTTCTCTCCTCTCCTCCTCTCCTCTCTCCTTCTCTCTTCTCTCCTCTCCTCTCTCCTCCTCTCCTAAATGGCACGTCACTCCAACTTGTAACAAAGTCTGTATTTCTGATCTCCCAGCTGTAGCACACAGCCCTGGTTAGCTCCTCTAAAGGGCCTGTCTCCGCCTAACAGCCTGCATGGAGTTTGCTTTAATAGGGGGAAATGTCTTGGACAAGTGATTTGAAGATGCGTTGCTTCCTGCGTTTGGAGCTCTCTGCAGGTGATTCTGTGTCTCCCCCGTTTGATGTGGAACAACACAGAGCGGCGGTGAGTGATGGCTTCACGCGAGGAGGAGTGCAGCCTTGTGCGGAACGAGCGCCAAGCTCCTCTAGTCCTGACACATCACAGGATCTGACATCTATTATGGTAAAGGGGAGATGAGTGTTTGAAAAAAAAGAAAAAAAAACGTAAGTGCGTACCGCCAAAGTACAGGGATTTACCACGCGCAGATACCTCTGACTCTCTCCTTCACTCTCTTTCGCGCTCTCTCTTTTTTTTTAATAAGGGGGTTGAAGCCGAGCATGTCTACATGGGCTCTGCAGGAGTGAGCATGAAAGCACCCTCCCAAGCCATGATGAAAATATTTTAGCCCCAAAGTGTGACTGGTCCCCCTGGGACACCGAGACGGGGGAACATTTAGACTCGGAAGACGTTCTCACACAAGTTCATATCAGCATGTTCAGCCACCGTCAGTGCAGAGAGGACAAACTTTTCTGTCGCCAAAGCTTTACCACGCAGACGTGAGACGCTTGTTACCTGATGCACAGGAAGTGGACTGGTGCAGAGAGAAACTTTAGCCAAACTTCCTGATGAACAACAGTTTGAAATATTGAAAAAGAAAAACGCATGCCAGTCACAGACCTGCTCTCTCCTCTCCCTCCCTCCTCTCTCATTCCTCCTCCTCTCTCCATGTCTTCTTTCCACTCCTCTCTCTCTTCATCCTGCTCATCCTCCTTTTACTACCTCCTCTCCAACTTCTCTTTCCACCTTTCCTTTCTCTTCCCTCCTTCTCTCTTCCTCCTCTCTCCTCCATCCTCGTCTCCCCTTTTCCTCTCTCCTCCTTCTTTCTCTCCTCTCTCTTCCTTCTCTCTCCTCTCCCCTGTCTCCTCTCTCTCTCCTCTCTCTTCCTCCTCTCCTCCTCTCTCCTCTCCCCTTATCCTCTCTCCTCGTCTCCTCTCTCCTCCTTCTTCTTTCTCTCCTCTCTTCCTCCTCTCTCCTCCTCCAGCCTAGCTGCCGGTGAGAGAGCCTGATGGATGGTGGCGGGACAGTGGAGGTATCAGCTGTAAACGGCTCCGACATCTTAAAGAGACAAACAGCTTTATTTATCAGCCTGGCAGAAGCATTACTGAGACGCACACAGCACTGAGGGAGTAAATAAAACACCACATAAAACACCCGCTGGAGGAGAGGAGAGGGGAGGAGGACTGGGGGAGGACTAGGGGAGGGGAGGACTGGGGGAGGGAGCTAGGGTGTGTGTCAGGTTAAGAGCTGAAGGATCGCCTAGGGCCCGGCAATCATGCCCTGTAGGCCACATTGGAACTGCAAGGCGATCACTCTCCTGTTTGTCACTCACACACACAGACACACATCTCACACACACACACACACACACACACACACACTCATAGACAACCCCCCACACACACACACACACATAGACAACCCCACACACATACATAAAGACACACTCTCTCTATCCAGAAATAATCTGTGTGGACACATGCTGAAACATAAGCTAAATGAGCTTCTGTCCTTGATATTTGATAGTGTACATTGGACACACACTGAGAGGGAGATGAACCCTAGCCTTGGATACAAGTCAGCTGTCACTATGGTTACTTGTGATGTCATTTTGAAAGTGTGGCCTCTGTCTGTGTGCCCACAAGACTTTAAAGTTGTAAGATATTTATTAACAATTTAGATTTAATTTAAGGAAATATTTGGTTCATATAAGTCAGTGTAATTTATACAAAGAAATGTGAAGAGTTCTTACAGTTTTATTAGAATATCATTAACCCACTTGTAATTAACCTCGTTCAATAATTAACCACATTATTATCAAACCAAGCAAATAATTGAAGCAGCGGCTTAATTTATAATTTGACTTTTTTTTTCTCACCTTTTTTTTTCCCCCTCTTTCCTTCCTGTAATTCTCACTTTGAAATAATAAAGAAACGTGGAGATAGAGGAAGAAAACGCTTAACGTAATGACCTTAATGAATGTCAGAGATGGAAGGGAGGAGAGGCCTGGCTATCTCCAATAATGGTCTGTGTAGTCAGTCCTCTCTGACAGGACCGCAATACCCAGGAGACCCCTCTGTCTGAGAGCAGGAAGAAGGAAGCAGCTTGTTCAGAGCTCTGAGAGCCCACTGGGGATCGCCATGGAGATTCTCCCACACGGAAAATTCTGCCCCAGTGTCTGTTACATATGGGCCCAACAAGGTGGTGAATGTCAAGCCTGCTTGAAGAGGAGGCTTATAAAACTGTCCTGTGTTCATCAGAGAGCCTGAGTCTGGATCCACGGGCCTCAACAACATGATACTTTAACTACTCAGGCTTCTCTACTGTATATCCAACCACTGTAATTAGGATCTGACTGAATACACACACACACTGACGAGCACACTGACAAGCACATAAACGCACAGAGATATGACTCAGAAACTGTCATTTCCATCCAGTTTATATAAAACTTGACAATGTTTGATCGGCGTTCAACTCTGTGCTCTGTCCCAGGCTGTGCTCTGTCCCAGGCTGTGCTGTCCCACGCTGTGCTGTCCCAGACTGTGCTGTCCCAGGCTGTGCTGTCCCAGGCTGTGCTGTCCCAGGCTGTGCTGTCCCATGCTGTGCTGTCCCAGGCTGTGCTGTCCCAGACTGTGCTGTCCCACGCTGTGCTGTCCCAGACTGTGCTGTCTCAGGCTGTGCTGTCCCAGGCTGTGCTGTCCCAGGCTGTGCTGTCCCAGGCTGTGCTGCCCCAGGCTGTGTTGTCCCAGGCTGTGCTGTCCCAGGCTGTGCTGCCCCAGGCTGTGCTGTCCCAGGCTGTGTTGTCCCAGACTGTGCTGTCATCATGCTGCTTCTCCTCATGTCCACACCAGACACCCTGTGCTGTAAGTGACCCCCCGGCTGAGCCCCCTGGTCACCCTGCTCTGGGGAGACTCCCAGGGAGGGTCACTGTGGGTGTGCTAGCCCCCCCCTAACCCCCACCCTCGCCCCTCACCCCCCACCCATCACCCTCCACCTCACGGCTCCCTCCATCACTTCTGTGACAGTTATCAGCCCTCGGAGTCTAATGATTTCCTGTCATGTTCTCCCTGCAAGTGGAACCAAGTATTAAAAATCGCCTCATAACGGCCATGTCGCTTACTGAAATGATTCCATTCCCGAGCCCCATCTAAGACCCTGCAGTTTGCTGGACCGGAAGGAGATATCTATCTATCTATATATATATATATATATATATATGCCCCCTTGAGGTACTCATCCAAACGCTGTTTCCATCTGTTCTCAGCTCAGAGGGTAAGATATTCACTCAATGTTGAAACATAGACTGTCTGGCAACTTGTATGGTTTGATACTGTGAGGTCTACTTCTTTGCTGGCTGAAGACAACATCACTGGCCTCTGTAAGGATCTGAAAACATCTCTTTCTCACTGTCCAACCTGTGTGTGTGTTTGCATCCCTTAAAACGTCTTCGGAAACTGAAGAACAAAAGAAGATGGCGTTCCCCCGAAAACGCTGAATACGTTCAGTTTGCAGCCTTGTGTCACACTGCGTCGCTAAGAGCAACCACCATTTGTTTATAGTCATAGTTGTTGGTTTGAATGAACAAGGCCCTCAGAGGCTCCACAAGCCCTCCGTGTCTTCCCCTGGCCCCTACCCTGGTCTCCTTCTCTCCTGTCTCCTTCAGGATCATGAATTCCTGCCCTGGTCTCCTTCTCTCCTGTCTCCCTTCAGGATCAGGGATTCCTGCCCTGGTCTCCTTCTCTCCTGTCTCCTTCAGGATCAGGGATTCCTGCCCTGGTCTCCTTCTCTCCTGTCTCCCTTCAGGATCAGGGATTCCTGCCCTGGTCTCCTTCTCTCCTGTCTCCTTCAGGATCAGGGATTCCTGCCCTGGTCTCCTTCTCTCCTGTCTCCTTCAGGATCAGGGATTCCTGCCCTGGTCTCCTTCTCTCCTGTCTCCTTCAGGATCAGGGATTCCTGCCCTGGTCTCCTTCTCTCCTGTCTCCTTCAGGATCAGGGATTCCTGCCCTGGTCTCCTTCTCTCCTGTCTCCTTCAGGATCAGGGATTCCTGCCCTGGTCTCCTTCTCTCCTGTCTCCCTTCAGGATCAGGGATTCCTGCCCTGGTCTCCTTCTCTCCTGTCTCCTTCAGGATCAGGGATTCCTGCCCTGGTCTCCTTCTCTCCTGTTTCCTTCAGGATCAGGGATTCCTGCCCTGGTCTCCTTCTCTCCTGTCTCCTTCAGGATCAGGGATTCCTGCCCTGGTCTCCTTCTCTCCTGTCTCCTTCAGGATCAGGGATTCCTGCCCTGGTCTCCTTCTCTCCTGTCTCCTTCAGGATCAGGGATTCCAGCCCTGGTCTCCTCTCCCGACATCAACATTGTTTGCAGGACAGACAGCACTGGCACAGCACTGGCAGCACACTGGGAAGTTGTGAGGAACACAGAGTATTTATTATTCAAAGGAGAGCTTTCTCTATGCTGTTTTACAGCAGGAGTAGTGGAGAGCAAAGGTGTGTGTTTGCAGGAGCCAGCTGCTTGGCAGACACACTCTCTCTCTGACAGCTAGAGCATCAATCCTGCCTGCCTCAGCCTCCCTTGTTATTTGTTTCTGCCTGGGAAGCCACAGACAACATTACAGGAAGCACAGGTCCTGTATTGTGGGGAGTGTGTGTGTGTCGTGTACTGTACATGCGTTTGTGTGTGTGTGTGGCGAACAGTGAGATGTGTTTGACAGTGAGCTGGATTCTTCTCGTGAGGGTGATGTTCATTCATGTATACCAACACACACACACACACACACACACATTCACACTGTGCAAACTAAACACTCGTCTTTCTTCAGTCCACAGTCATTATGTGACCAGTTTCTCCTGGAGACTCCTCTGCAAGACAGTCAAACTTCCTTCACTTTAAAATACAATATTCATTCTGCGTCTGAAAGATGCACTTCAAGGTCTGGTCATCTAACAGGCCTGGCAATCACTGATAGTCTGGTGTCCTTATAAAAGAGAATAATACTGCAACACACACAGAGGCGTTGTGAGCCGGCCTGTTTGATGGCTGACACTCCCAGTCACACGGAGGGGTTTTATGTGTCTCACTCATTAATAACTCAGCACCCTGGAGAGAGGGAGGCAGCGCAGAGAACCAGAGTGTGTGTAACTTTCACCGTTTGAAATGTCAGGTGCGATTTTTGGACTGTGATCTTCAGAAAACATTGTTCAATCACGCTGTTGTGCCGCTATTTATCGTTTGCCTCTCTTGACAACCCTCTCAAAGGCTGGGGAAAGAGCTGGGGATTGTTTTTTTTTGTTTTTCGTTCGGATGTTGGGAATAAAAAAGGCCCTAATGTCAGGATTAGAACACTCCCCACAGGAAGCTGCGGTATCCAAGGTAACGTGAGGGGGGAGGGATCATTCGAAATGATCCCTCAAAGTCATTTCTTACAATATTACTGTACTGAATGACTACAGCACTCTTTACTCTCAAGGCATTATTCCGTCAAAGATAGTTTTGTGTTTCTTTCACAAACACGCAGAATAACGTTAATTTGCTTATCGCCGTTTCCTTTCAGCATCTGTCGGTTTCCTTTTATCCCGCGTTATGTGAAGACTGTGCTTCTTCCGCAGCAGCAGAATTATAATCTTGTGTGTCGGCTTCTCTTTTGTGCCTGTCTCGCTTTGTGCGTGTTTGTATGCCAGCGCGTCCTGGTTTGTGTGTGGGCCTCGGAGGAGATTGGTATGAAATCTTAATGCACTTCCACTCTAATAAGAGGTGGGGTTTTGATGAATGCAATGAGTGCATGTTGTGAAGATTCAGCTGCAATATGCAGAGCAGCATCTTATCTACGCAATGCGGGGCTGTTTGTGAGCCCGTAAGCTACTAGAATGTTCTCTAAGTGAGTCTCGCCGAGGACGCGCCACACATTAACATTCAGGCCCAGAGAGTCGTTTGGAAAAACGTGAGCTTTTAGCAAGCATATTAAATGTGTCAACTCATGAAGTAAAATGTTGTAAATGCTTTCAATATTTATGTGTTCCTATTTGTCAACCAACATTTCATAACACATTTATGAAAAAGAAGCTCTCAAACGGAAGGCGGTGGGACTGCTTTGTGCAGAACATGCATTTTTGAAAGACATCATCCATTTAGAGTTCATCACTGAAGATCTGCATCCTTGGAAAAACAAGATAAATATTTTGTTTCATACATTTTTTAAAGTTCTCACTAACAAAATATCTCCCTTAACCTCAGCCTTATGCTCAGAATGATGTCTTCTATCCTGTAGAGAAATATAAATGGGTTTTCATGTTAGCTTGTTTGCTGAATAATTAACAAGTATGTACAATCAGAGAATTGCATTATTGATTGAACCCCTGTTTTCACATCTCTTTCAGTTGTAAACTCTCTAAATAAAGAAAGTAGGAAGAAAAAAAAATATATATATACTAAAAATATAAACACTGAAGACTTCATCTTTTCTCCACCAGTATTCTCAACCAGCATTATTACAAAACTATATAATCTTTGACACAATATTTCGCATTTGGTCCATATAAAACCCAGTATTTGTTCGGCATTTAATCTAGACCCATTCATATCACTGCTGAATTACACACAATGGAGTCCATAGATTCTGAAAAACCAAACTTTAACTTTATCATTTTTTTGTCTGTTCCCCCCATTCTTCTATTCTGTCTAAATATAAAAGCATTGATGTAATTCACAGAGGAGAGGGAGGACAGTTAAACGTTAAGATAGAGATCAGTGAGGACAGTTAAACGTTAAGATAGAGATCACTGTGGATCTATAAATGTTTGATCCATCAGCAAGCAGGAGCTTGTTGGCTCACAGACTGACTAGTCTCCCAGCCTGGCCCCCTACCCTGCCTCACCCCTGTGTCCCCTCCCCAGCCCCCAGCCTGGCCCCCTACCCTGCCTCACCCCTGTGTCCCCTCCCCAGCCCCCAGCCTTCACTGGCCCGTGGGGGGGATGAGGAAAGCACATAACCTCTCCGTCAGAGTGACCTCCCTCCTTGTAAACCCTCCTTCACAAGGGTGCCACCAGGACACAGCCGGTACGCAGACAGACCCCTCTCACCAGGACACAGCCGTGATGCAGACAGACCCTCTCACCAGGACACAGCCGGGACACAGACAGACCCTCTCACCAGGACACAGCCAGTACGCAGACAGACCCCACTCACCAGGACACAGCCAGTACGCAGACAGACCCTCTCACCAGGACACAGCCGGTACGCAGACAGACCCCACTCACCAGGACACAGCCGGGACACAGACAGACCCTCTCACCAGGACACAGCCGGGACGCAGACAGACCCCTCTCAAATGAAACCCTGGAGAAAGAACACTCCCACATTCCCGGGGTCGTGAGGTCGCGGGGTGACCTGGAAGGACTGAGGAGCAGAGCGAGCGTGGAAGAGATCTGTCTGTCATTCTCGTCTCGTTTTAAACACGCTGAGCTGCTGAGGACAGAGTTCAGTCAGATTAGGTCTGTGGTCTGGCAGACTCTAGGGTATTTACATTATCAATTAATGGAATATTTAAAAGCTGAGAGTATGGAAATGTCCCCATACGGGATAGCCATCTCCACCTCACAGCGTGAGACTCCTCTTAATTGCATTTTCAGAGAGCAACAGCAGGGAGTGGCCACTGGAACTGCTCTCCATGTGACCACCGACCCTACAGTTCTCTCTCTCTCTCCATCTCCCTCTCTCTCTCTCCCTCGCTCTCTCTCTCAATCTCTCCATCTCTCTCTCTATCTCTCTCTCTCTCTCCATCTCCCTCTCTGTCTTCCCCTCTCTCTCTCTATCTCTCCCTCCCTCTCTCAGTTAGCGATAAAAACTTGGGCGCCTCATTAAAACCTTGATTTTAAAACGGAGGTGGCCGAGCATGGGGCTCTAGAAGGTGTGCACCAAGACCACGTTCACCGTTTCAGTGTGAAACCTGAGCCTCCTAGTCCTGGTAAAACACTTCACAACGTAGGATCTGAAACCATCTTCCCCCCAACTACCTCACGTGAGGACATTTAAAATGGCTATATTACCTTGACATCAAACACATTGTGGTTCTGGATCATGAAGGAAATTGATATGTGTTACAAGGAGTCACACCACGGAAAATATTTTATATTAGGTTTGCTTCTGTGAATGTGCCAGACATCTTAATATAACACAATAGGTCTCATAATGCAAATTCTCCCTCCATTTCACTGTGCACTCAACTGTGAAGTGGCCTATCTCCACCAGTACACCACAGAGCAGATATAACCGCAGCTTGTTAAGCTGGGAGACAAATAGCACGGAAGTGTTTGTTGGGGAGCTGTTCCCGGTTGGTCGGCTGGCTGGCTGCTAGACTCAGACGTCCTATTTCTTCCGCATAGTTAACCTTTTCATTAAACCACATTGCATAATTACGGCTGCGAAGCGCCCGCATCCTCCATTGTTGTTTAATTAGCCAGTTAATGTTGTTACTCTGCGCCGCAAACCCTTCATTTGTCTTGCTTAAGGAGCTGCTCTCGCAGACGGGGAAATGGAGCTGGTTATGCGGGTGTAGGCTACTGTATATAGGTTTTGTAAACTTAATGAGAAGCCATTTATGATGTGGTGGAGACACTTTATTGCTGGACGTTTCTGGAAGTAGTTGGCTGTAATTGTGCAATTAGTGTTTGTTTTAAACATATTCACCAAGCACGACTTCCTGGGCCCTGCGTTGCTCCCACGCGGCTCCTGTAGATGAGAGCAGGGTGATCGAGGCTCGCGCCAGCCAAACCACCATACACCAAGTTGCAGACGGTTATTGATCCTAGCAATATTCCTCAGCACTTAACCTTTACACTAGCTGAACGCGATATGAAGTCCTTTATTGAATGTGTACTTTTATGTTCTTCTCTGGTGACAGCCCCTGATCAATATTCTCCTTCTCATTAGACACTGAGAATATCCCTACTTCTGAAGCCCATCTGACCTCTCGCCTTCAGTCTCGCGGCCTTCGACTCGGCCTGCAAACGCTGGCTGACCGAGTGACGCGCCTCAGTCAGAGATGCGTTTTTTTGGCGAGTAGGCTACTTTCTGAAAGAAACACGCCGCGACAGACTTGTCGAGGTCCACCAGCGCTCTTTTCTTCAGTTTGACATTTCTCAGCAACGGGGTAGAGGACGTTTTTGCTCACGCAATACAGGAACCACAAGAAACCACCAGACTTGGGTTTTTTTTTCCTGATGTGGGCAAGATGTTTCTAGATAAGCACTATTAATCATCACGCTGCATCTGTTCATTTCTAGTCTTTCACCTGAAAACCCTTACAGTCGGAAATGTGCTTTCGCCGGAGAAAAAAAGAAATTACATCCATCTTCAATTCTGCAATCGCCTGACACATTATCTCATTAAAATGTACAAAGAAAACTCCTTCTCTTTATCTCCGATAATCTAATTAACATCAGGCAGATGGTCTAATAAGCGATCCCTCCTCCGTTTAGCCTCCCTGACGGCCTCCCGGAGAACAGAGGAGACTCCTGCGTTCAGCTCGGCGCTGGCGCTAGCTCCCAGCCAATGGCTCTCCAGGGCTCGCATTATCGCTTCCTCTGCCTCGGGCGAACCACTCCAACTCCGGAGTTTAGGGGAATGAATAAGAGAGCGAGAGAGAGAGAGAGAGACTCAAAGTGATTCAAATAGGTGGAAATGTTGGTTATCTAGGCCTGTTAACCAAATAGTGTCTGGGAGCAGACATCCACCTGGATCCCTCGAGGAGCTAACCGTCTTCCCAGGCAACGGAGAAGTACCTTTACTCGTCACCGGGATTCACCGGGAAAAAAGGGAAACGTTTCTTTTGTCTGTAAATGTTTATCTGTTCCATTACAGTGAAACACAGGGCAATGCTGCTTCAAAGCTTTCATCTGAGCCTCAAATCCATTTCCCATAATGCAACAGGGTTTCCAGGGGCCTTCTTCTTCACCATGGACGTGTGGAGCAGATAGGACTGAGGACTGTTAGGCAGCTACATAAGTCAGGACCATCATTAGGGAGAGGAAAAAAGTTCAAATGTCCAGATTACATTATAGAGTCTGCTTTCCCCTCTGACACTCCTGCTCCCTGTAATGAGAGGAACCAGCCAGGCCCAGACATGAATGCTCAAGTGAAGTCCGGCAGACAGACATCCTCAGCCAGGCATCGCATCCTCAGTCTAGGCTAATACAAGTAGTGAGGGAGATGCAGGGGCGAGCTAGTTGTTCGGCCAGCCAGCCAGCTAACCAGGCAGCCAGTCAGCCAGTCAGCCAGGCTGGGTATGCAAGCCCTAGGACCCAACAGTGTGAAAGACTCGCTCAATTAAGTCTCCAACTTTAGCGAGGCTTTTTCCTGCTGGCCAGTGGACAGGAACAATAATGAGACTGGATTTAGAATAAAAAGATGTGCACATCTACAAAGAGAGGGAGGGGGAGGAGGAGGGGGGGGGGTACAGGAGGAGGGGGTGGAGGGGGTGTTCTCTCAGATTGACGGTTGGAAATTGCAGAAGGTCAGTGCGGTCCATGAAGCATCACCCAGGCAACAACGGCTGTGGCAAAAACAGTCCAGCAGACCTAGACAGGGCACTGCTTAGTGCTCCCTCTCCCTCTCCTCAGCCCACTCCTCCCAACTAGCACAAATGGATTCTCAGATGTATGCCACAGGACGCGGAGAAAACCCTCCGTGAAGAGAATATAATGGGCCTCTTCTCCACCACTGAATGGCATTGAAGCCAGCAGGAAAACAGACCAAATGAGAGGCAGATTGGAGGAGAGGAATTCTCCTGGCCAGCTTGTCAAATAAATCACACGTTGGAAAAGTTGTAGACTTGTTGGAGAGTGAGTCCCCTGGGGTCCTGACTGCCTCGCTGACAGAGGGGGGGGGGAAGCTACGCGTCAGGTCTGTGTGACATCCTATTTGTTTACGAGACCAGGAAACACCTGTCTTGTTAATTGCGCCACGGTGAGGTAATGAGTGTATGGTGTAAATAAAGTAGTTTGTGATTGGGTTAATCAGGGTTTTTCTTAAAAGTCTGAATGCACAATTTACAATAACGAAAATGGATTATTTCCCCATCAACAGCGTTTAGAAGATCATTAGGGTGAACTGTGTGCGCAAGTGGCCTTGGGTTAGAGATTTTAACAAGCCCCTCTCGGTGCTTAATCTGTACCGTCGCCAGCATATGCGAACCGCCCGCTGCTAATTGCACTCAGCTGCGAATTGAAACAATATCTAATTGTCTGCTGGATTAATTAGACACACGTGCAGTGTGCATTCCTAAACAAGCGGCCCCCATCAATAACAGCAGGTAGATATCCCGGCTGCCAGAGCTGAGGAAAACACAGGCGCACGGTCCCTCACTTCATCATGAATAAATACATCATTAGGTTTCTTTTATTCTGTTTGTTTTCAAATGGTAATTTCGCCTATACCATTTAAAATGTTTTAATTATAAATAATTGCTTCAATGTCCAATGTTGTTTTGGCGGTGTCTTTAATTGAGATTCCGTTGCTATGCTAATGAAAATATTTAATATGTATCGAGGTGTGCAGAGTTCAATTTCAGCTGTGCAAGGTTTAGAAGTTTAGAAATGGTTCTGGTTCTGTATTTTAACAAAACAGTGTAGCTCCAGACTTGATGTTTACATACAGCATTCTTCAGTTTAAAGGAATTTGTCGAGTCAAATCCCTCACCGCATCAGATAGGTAATTAAATCCTTGAACACCCCAGCAACCACCACGGCAACCTTTCATCCTCGCCTCTTCAGGCACTTTTAAACTGTTTTACAATCAATTAAACTGAGCTTCTCCACAGAAACACAGAACTCCACTGATCAGTAGCATCTTACACATTAATAGTGTGGCACGACACATTTTCGCCACAATTACTCCTAGTGTGTGTGTGTGTGTGTGTGTGTGCGCGTGCTTGTGTTGAACTTCCAGGTACACAGATCACACACTGAGGCCCTTGCGCTTATTAAACTTTGTGCAGACCTCAGTCAAAACTACGACACGATTTGCGCGCAAGTTTGCATTAGGAATATTAATGCCCATATTAATTTGGTGTTGACCTTTCCCTGTTCGTTGGCTCCGCCCGCCAGACCAAACAGAACCTGCTGCTATTAATTCCCCGGCCTGGAGAGAGGGCGAGAGAGAGACAGAGAGAGAGAGACATAGAGAGAGAGACAGAGAGAGAGAGAGAGAGAGAGAGAGGGCGCACGGCAGCCGTAGCCACCGGCTAATGAAAGATGGAAACCCCGAGCTCCCTGCTCACACAACATATTAAAACTGCACCCAGAGGTGTGTGCTCGACATCATCAATAGCCCGAGTACCCTGGATAGCCCTCCTCACTTGAACTTTACCACGAGCGATCTAACACACACCCAAGACCAGCTCTCGCAGGCCCCCGTCTCTACAGTGTTCAATCATCTGTTCATCACAACTCTCTCTCTCTCTCACTCTCTCTCTGTCTCTCTCCCTCCCTCCCTCCCTCTCTCTCTCTCTCTCTCTCTCGCTCTCTCTCTCACACACACACACACACACACACCACATACATACATCAGTGAGAATGTCACACTTTTTTAATATTCAAATGCAGGGTTGGGAAGATTCCCCCCCTGGGTGGGGCAGGATGTGACTGGTGCCAGGGAGGGAGATCTGCTATCGGCACATCGTTTCCAGACAGGCCCAAACAAGGAGCCATGTTCCCCTTTTCCCCGGTTCAGTCTACAGCACATTACCCTGCCCTTCATGACTAGGAGAACAGAGATTACACAGAGTGATTGCGTACTTTGGTTTAAAGTGTTAGCACCTTCATGTCCCAGTTGATGTAACTGCTTCCATCTCGCAGCCAATGAGACCCAGGTGGCAGTGAAGGGGGGGGGGCTTTGTGCTGTGTGTGGTTCTGCGCTGTGTGTGTGGTTCTGCAGGAACAGGAGGGGATTGTTCATGGAAACGTTTGCCTGGATCTTCCAAAGTAAAGGAGAGGTTAGGTGATGGTAATTCAATATCTGAGTATGTAGACTATAGGGTTTGTATGCACCATCTAAACATTGATTATTCTATGACATTTGTCCTGTGCCACGTTGTGAGATGTACTAGAGCAGCTGTTTCTCAGACTAATGTTAGTGATGCTGTATCGTTCAAATGATATGTTGAAATTGTAGAAGAGATAGCCAAGTAAATAAATATATGAATGCAACTGCAACCTTTTTACCGTGTCAGACTTCCGATCTCTTAAAACGAGATGAGTTCACTTTCAATGAGCGAGATTAACCAGAGGACAAGTGTGTGCCTGCTTGTGTCTGTGTGCATGCGTGTGTCTGTGTGCATGCTTGTGTCTGTGTGCCTGCATGTGTCTGTATGCATGCATGTGTCTGTGTGCATGCATGTGTCTGTGTGCATGCTTGTGTCTGTGTGCCTGCATGTGTCTGTATGCATGCATGTGTCTGTGTGTCTGTGTGCATGCTTGTGTCTGTGTGCATGCTTGTGTCTGTGTGCATGCGTGTGAGTCTTGGGGTTCACAACAAGCTATAGGCTTTTTGACAGGGACAAAGGAAACGCATTAGGCGGCCATATTGTATTCTCTGACTCCACTCTGTGTAAAGATCACTCAGGAGAAATTACATTTCTGCTTTGATTTAATTAAAGCTAAATATTGGCCAATCGTCAGCCTCTCAGGCGATGGATGCTTGACACTGTAATTATCTCCCAGGGTGCTTTTGTCTTAAAGGCTGCGTTGGAGCGTGAAACCAATTCCAGCGTTCACTCATCAGAGGCTGTTTTTAAACCGACTGTTTGTTACCGTTTCTTTAAGACTTCTCGATCCTGTCAGGCAGGAGGGGGACAAACGTCTCTCTCTGTACTGGACACACTCGTCTCTCTCTGTCTCTCTCTGTACTGAACACACTCGTCTCTCTCTGTCTCTCTCTGTACTGGACACACTCGTCTCTCTCTGTCTCTCTCCGTACTGGACACACTTGTCTCTCTCTGTACTGGACACACTCGTCTCTCTGTCTCTGTCTTTACTGGACACACTTGTCTCTCTCTGTCTCTCTCCGTACTGGACACACTTGTCTCTCTCTGTACTGGACACGCTTGTCTCTCTCTGTCTCTCTCTGTACTGGACACACTCGTCTCTCTCTGTCTCTCTCCGTACTGGACACACTTGTCTCTCTCTGTACTGGACACGCTTGTCTCTCTCTGTCTCTCTCTGTACTGGACACACTTGTCTCTCTCTGTCTCTCTCCGTACTGGACACACTTGTCTCTCTCTGTCTCTCTCCGTACTGGACACACTTGTCTCTCTCTGTCTCTCTCCGTACTGGACACACTTGTCTCTCTCTGTCTCTCTCTGTACTGGACACACTTGTCTCTCTCTGTCTCTCTCCGTACTGGACACACTTGTCTCTCTCTGTCTCTCTCCGTACTGGACACACTTGTCTCTCTCCGTACTGGACACACTCGTCTCTCTCTGTACTGGACACGCTTGTCTCTCTCTGTCTCTCTCTGTACTGGACACACTTGTCTCTCTCTGTCTCTCTCTGTACTGGACACGCTTGTCTCTCTCTGTCTCTCTCTGTACTGGACACACTTGTCTCTCTCTGTCTCTCTCCGTACTGGACACACTTGTCTCTCTCTGTCTCTCTCCGTACTGGACACACTTGTCTCTCTCTGTCTCTCTCCGTACTGGACACACTCGTCTCTCTCTGTACTGGACACACTTGTCTCTCTCTGTCTCTCTCTGTACTGGACACACTTGTCTCTCTCTGTCTCTCTCTGTACTGGACACGCTTGTCTCTCTCTGTCTCTCTCTGTACTGGACACACTCGTCTCTCTCTGTCTCTCTCTGTACTGGACACACTTGTCTCTCTCTGTCTCTCTCCGTACTGGACACACTCGTCTCTCTCTGTCTCTCTGTACTGGACACACTTGTCTCTCTCTGTCTCTCTCTGTACTGGACACACTTGTCTCTCTCTGTCTCTCTCTGTACTGGACACACTCGTCTCACTCTGTCTCTCTCCGTACTGGACACACTCGTCTCTCTCTGTCTCTCTCCGTACTGGACACACTTGTCTCTCTCTGTCTCTCTCTGTACTGGACACACTTGTCTCTCTCTGTCTCTCTCTGTACTGGACACACTCGTCTCTCTCTGTCTCTCTCCGTACTGGACACACTCGTCTCTCTCCGTACTGGACACACTTGTCTCTCTCTGTCTCTCTCCGTACTGGACACACTTGTCTCTCTCTGTCTCTCTCTGTACTGGACACACTTGTCTCTCTCTGTCTCTCTCTGTACTGGACACACTCGTCTCTCTCTGTCTCTCTCCGTACTGGACACACTCGTCTCTCTCTGTCTCTCTCCGTACTGGACACACTTGTCTCTCTCTGTCTCTCTCCGTACTGGACACACTCGTCTCTCTCCGTACTGGACACACTTGTCTCTCTCTGTCTCTCTCTGTACTGGACACACTTGTCTCTCTCCGTACTGGACACACTCGTCTCTCTCTGTCTCTCTCTGTACTGGACACACTCGTCTCTCTCTGTCTCTCTCTGTACTGGACACACTCGTCTCTCTCCGTACTGGACACACTCGTCTCTCTCTGTACTGGACACACTTGTCTCTCTCTGTCTCTCTCTGTACTGGACACACTCGTCTCTCTCTGTCTCTCTCTGTACTGGACACACTCGTCTCTCTCTCTGTCTCTCTCTGTACTGGACACACTCGTCTCTCTCCGTACTGGACACACTCGTCTCTCTCCGTACTGGACACACTTGTCTCTCTCTGTCTCTCTCTGTACTGGACACACTTGTCTCTCTCTGTACTGGACACTGTCTCTCTCCGTACTGGACACACTCGTCTCTCTCTGTCTCTCTCTGTACTGGACACACTCGTCTCTCTCCGTACTGGACACACTCGTCTCTCTCCGTACTGGACACACTTGTCTCTCTCTGTCTCTCTCTGTACTGGACACACTTGTCTCTCTCTACTGACACTCGTCTCTCTCCGTACTGGACACACTTGTCTCTCTCTGTCTCTCTCTGTACTGGAGACACTTGTCTCTCTCCGTACTGGACACACTTGTCTCTCTCGTACTGGACACACTTGTCTCTCTCTGTACTGGACACACTCGTCTCACTCCGACCAGAACAGAGAACATAACTGAAGAAGAACACCGTGTCATTTTGTTACAACCAATTAATACATTTTATCCTGCGATCTATAATAGTTCTGTTTAATCGTGTTAATAACAGGTTATATCTATATCGATATATGTATTGACAGTACATGCGAAAGGCAAGAGTGAGTTTTTGAAGTTGGAGATGTGAACAGGTTTACCCAGTGACTCCTCTGCCCAATACATCTTAATGTGTCCAGTAGCCAGTGTGTGGTGTGACAAGGTGAGTGGGACTCCACATTTACCAGGACTGTATGCATTTTAACTGACGTGTTCCTCTTACCTATTCATCTCTTTCTCTCTCTCTCTCTCTCTCTCGTCTCTCTCTCTCTCTCTCTCTCTCTCTCTCTCTCCCTCTCTCCGTCTCTCTATCTGTCTATCTATCTCTGTCTCTTGCTCTTTCTCCTCCGCTCTTTCTTTCTCTCTCTCCATCTCTCTCCACTGTTTTCTCTTGAATTATTCACCAATGTCATCATGTTGACCTGTTCCTTGTCATCGGTGTACTGTGGCCCAGGTGCTATGCTGAGCGAAGCGTTGTGTGGTGTGTGTGTGTGTGTGTGTGGTGGTGGTGGGTGTGACAGAGCCTAGCAGAGCTCTGCTCACTCCGGTGTAATTTGTGTCACTGACTGGAGTTTGATGGGTGAGCAGCACAGTGCAGCGCAGTGTCACAGGGGGAGGAGGAGCGATTGTGTGTGTGTGTGTGTGTGTGTGATTTCCTTTCGCCTCTGTGTGTGTGTGTGTGTGTGTGTGCGATTGTGTATTTCTGCGCGTATACACACTCGAGCGACTGCGTGTGTCTCGATGTGAGCGCGTGCTTCTGATTGTGTATTTGCGTGTGTGTGAGGTGTGTGTGTGTGTGTGTTGTGGGGGGGTGTGCCTTGCATGGCGTTGCCACCGTGGTGTGACACTGAGGAGCCTGGAGGAGACAGGCCAGCCCTGCCGGTGAGGCGCTCACAGCTGCGACTTGTCACTTTAGTCAGCTCAAATTTGGAGAAAATCAATTCAGAAGTCTAATTCTCCTGACTCCCACGCGTGGCGCAGGCCTGAGCCGGGCAGCACGCCGGGTCCCCCAGCCAGGAGCAGACTCCCTCGAGACACAAGTCATCAATCTTAAATCACGTCCCCCCCCAGTTAATGGCAGCCTCTCCGCTGGTCCTGCTAAATTGAATTATTAGTGGATTGACAAAAAAACTGCAGAGAATATTTTAAGGACGGAAGGAAGGGAGGGATGGAGGTGGGGGGTGAGGGGGGGGTGGGGGGGGAGCGAGGGAGGAAGTTGAGAGTTTCTTAATGACAGGAAGTAGAAGAGAAGTGGTCTGGGCGAGTGGGGAGACGTCTCTCACACACACACACACCACACACACACACACACACACACACACACACACACACACACACACACACACAAGGTAAGCTACCTACTGTATGCTAATGCCTGTCATCAGTCCAGGCTCAGTCAGCCTGTGTCTGGCAGACTCAACACAGGCCAGGGTGCATGCTGGGTAGGAACAGACGTGATGCTCAACACAGGCCAGGGTGCATGCTGGGTAGGAACAGACGTGATGCTGGTTCACCGTAGACACACAGGAAAAAGGCTTCTACTACTACTGTTCAACTATCCAAACTATGGTTTGTGCTGTTCTCATGAGAGGCCAGGATCATCCTGAACTAGGGTAACGCTGAAGCAGGGTGTGTGTTTCTAACACAGCAGGGGTTCTATTGAACCTGTGTTTCTAACACAGCAGGGATTCTACTGAGTGAGTGGTTGTCTCAGAGATACTAGAGCGTCGAGTTGGGATGTATTCCAGGATCACGTTCTCCACAGAGCTGAGAAGTTTCTCACATCTAGGAGCTGCTAACAGAAGTGTTTACCAACATGGGAGGAAGCACAGCGGCATGATGCTGTGAATGTGTGTGTGTGAGAATGTGTGTGTGTGAGAATGTGTGTGTGTAAACTCTGTCTGAA
The DNA here is from genome assembly GCA_903064625.1 of Mallotus villosus. Taxonomy (NCBI): domain Eukaryota; kingdom Metazoa; phylum Chordata; class Actinopteri; order Osmeriformes; family Salangidae; genus Mallotus; species Mallotus villosus. Next base: position 8,120 of record CAEFZP010002803.1, on the reverse strand, counting down.
ACCAACCCCTTCACGTTACGTGTGAACTTTGTCAGTTCACAACCACGGCACGATTATCTTTCCAAAACATCCCCGTCCCTCCCTCTCTCTCCTCTTTCATGTCTCAATAGACCCGGTTCAAGTCGAGTCAAGTAGTACCACCCTGTAAGCAGCTATAAAAGAGATTCATTATCATAACAGTGTGTGTGTGTGTGTGTGTGTGTACCCCGCCACATGTCAAGTGTACTGCCGTAAACACCCTCTCAGCGTGTCACAGCGGAGGCTTGTTGAGCTGTATTTACTGAGTTTCCCTCCTTGTCAGCCTGCCAGCTAGCACCTCCTCTCCTGCTGGAGTTACGGCATCCTTCAGAGGCACATGAAAGTGATGGATGAAAGTTTCCTCTCCCAGGGCGAAGCGCTGAATTAAATTGAAAGCTACTGTTTACTTCCCCTCGCGTTTCGCGCCGCAGAATCAGGTTTGTTTGCAATTGATTTAAGCCAGGGGGGTCTTTTGTGAGGGAAAAGGGCTAAGATTTTCCTCTTGATGGGAAAAAGATGATTACATTTGTTTTGTCTCTCTGCCTCTCTGTCTCTCTCCCCGTGCTGGTTGGAGCCGGTAAATCAGATCAGCCTCTCCCCTGTCAACACTCTCTCCTTGTTGAGCAGTCAAAGTTAATTTGCGAACGCGCCATTTGTTGTGTTTTTTTTTCCCACGCTCGCTGGAACCCACCCTTCGTTTCCGTGGAATCCTCACGGAGCGCTCGTCTTTCCACCGAGAGTTCTGAATCCTTACTCGGAGACGAAAGAGAGAACAGGAAAGAGAGAAGTGTTTGAATTTGAACATCGCTTCAGGTTGCTTCAGTCAGCAAAGGGAAGCGGGGGGGGACCACTGTAACTAGGCAACTTTGATGATGGGACCTGTCATGAGAAGGTGAGCACCAGGCTCTCCCCCCCAGTCTCTGCAGAGTAACTCCTCCCAGACAAACACACACACACACGTACACACTCCTCCTCCGTGGATCCAGCTCAACTTTCTCCGTATCTGCGAGAGTCTTCCTGTGGGGAAACAGGAAGCTTCCCTGGGTCATTACTCATCTTCCTCCAGCCCCCCCCCTCCCCTCCTCCCGCAGTCTCCAATGGCAGCAGTCCGTCCCGGCGCCATTCATCATGTGACCTGAAGGCGTCTGATGAGGGAGAGCGAGAGCTCCTTTGGCCTTTCTGCTGTGGAGCTGTAACGAGGAGGCAGGCCCTGCCTCCGATAAACACCTCAGCGATATCAAGCTGGGTCAATTATCATGTCGGCGTATGCAAGCCATCAAGGTATATGTGGAGGACTGTTTTAGAATTGACACTCCCTGGATGTGGAGAGAGCGCGAAAGAAGAAAACACTCGCTGGAGATGTGATACTTGCTGGGTTGAAGTTTTCGTCGCTGTTTGTAGTAAATTATGTTTTAGTTGTTTAGTCAGATACGAATGACTGTTGGAAGCGTCGTGGTGGGCTTGGTTACAGGGTTGAGCTTAGTCAGAGCAGAGGTTAGTCTGGTGTCAAAGTCAATCCCGGAGAGTTCAGCGTTGCATTGTGCTGTATGAGGGGTCAGAGGGGGGTCAGGTCAGATGGCTGAGCGGTTAGGGAATCGGGCTATTAATCAGAAGGATGCCAGTTCGATTCTGGCCGTGGAAAATGAAGTTGTGTCCTTGGGCAAAGCACTTCACCCTACTTACCTCGTGGGAATGTCCCTGTACTTACTAAAAATTGCTCTCGATAAGAGTGTCTGCTAAATGACTAAACTTCAACTTTATGAGCCCAAATCCCAGTCTGTGGATCTGACAGTGGCCGTGTCCTGCCTGTACTGTGATCCATCTGCTTCAGCATGTCCTCCAGGCTAATCAGGAGGAATGATCCAGTTTAAGGGACGTGTGTCCTCGTTCAGTCCCAGTCAGGGGGCCCTAGGTACGGGCTGTGTGCTGTCTGGCTGCCCGGTGCAGTGGTAAATCTCCATGTAACTGGGTCTGGTCCACAGGAGTCTTGTCAATAGAGGCGGAGCAGCATGGACTGTGGCAGTCCATCTACAGGGACAACATTTGCTTTGAAGTCCTGTCCTTCCTCATCTTCAATGTCAGCCTGAGGGGCTCCTGGCAACATATGTTCTCCCCGCGTCCCCAAGACATGCTGTGTCTTGGGGACTAGTCACACAAGCACATCATCACACATTTCCTTCAACGTCTCTCTCTGTCGCTCTCTCTCTCTCTCTCTCTCTCTCTCTCTCTCTCTCTCTCTCTCTCTCTCTCGTCGCTCTCTCTCTCTCTCTCTCTCTCTCTCCCTCTCTCTCTCTCACTCCCTCTGTCTCTCCTCCACACCTCTGTGAAACAGATGGTGGAGATTAGGACTGCAGTTATGCCTCAAATACACACTGACACAAACACACAGCAGCAAGCTACCGCCGAAATGACAAAATCATTCATCGGCGTGGTGAACGGGCGGCGTTATCGCAGGCCTCCGCACAGCGTGAAAGCCTGTCGAAAACGTGCGCGTGTAAAAGATTAATCTTTTGCCTTCAGGTAGGTGAGTTGAAAATCAATGATCTTTACCACTGGCTGTTTGGTTAGTGGAGGAAAGAGGGGAGTGTGGAGGGGAACATCATCTGTTCCTCAGAAGATAATGTTCTCTTTGTCCTTCAACGGCGACCATGTGACAACGACACCCCACTCGTCGATGACATCAGAACGAGGAAGTAGAAAAAGTTGTCTTGTCAACACTGATGATACTGCCATCAGCAGGTGTGTGGGCGAGTCTGGTAAAAGAGAGAGAGAGCAACTACAGAATGAAGTCTCACAGATTCACATTTATGACGTGTAGCACTCCAAGCCGTACTGCACTCTCTACATCTCAGGAGATGGAGGTTTTGCAGATGTCAAACCTAGCTTCGTTAGTCTGACTGGAGACTTGTACTTCTCTCACATTGTCTCTCGTTTCGAAGGGTGATAACTTTGTATAACATGGAATTTCAGTCAAAATAATCTGGGTTAGGGGTTTATGGGTGTGATGTTTCTTCAAGCACGCTATGGACCGAAACCGCTCTGTAGTCCAACTCCTCCTCTACTCATAGCCAGACCATTCCTGTCACCCTCTCTCCCTCTCTCCCTCTCTCCTCTCTCTCTCTCTCTCTCTCTCTCCTCTCTCGCTCTCTCTCTCTCTCTCTCTCTCTCTCTGTCTCTCTCTCTCTCTCTCTCTCTCTCTCTCCTCTCTCTCTCTCTCTCTCTCCTCTCTCTCTCTCTCTCTCTCTCACTCATCCATCTCTCCTTTCGTTCTCTCTTTACCACTGTTCCCTTCCCTCCTCTCTTTATTTCCCGAAGTCTTAGCGGAGGCCCTCATGTAATCCATCTCCCCAGCTGAGGGCTACTCCCCTAGGGGGCCTTGCCCCAGGGGCCCACCTACCCCAGTCCTGCATCAGCTTGACCCGCGCCTTGTTTGCCATTTTGTATACTGTTCTGTTTATTTAACAAGGAGCCGAGTGAGTGTGATTTCCCGGGACGGTCCCTCTGATAGTAGCTTTGACACCCTGCCTGAATAACGACCCTCATTATGGAGCCTCTGACAGCCCCTGAAAGGCCTGATTTATGAATATGCCGAGACCGAAGCCCCTCGGCCCGCTACCGCAGCCTCCTCCACCTCCTCCACCTCCTCAGCCTCCTCCACTGGTCTCTGTAGTCTCTCTACACACCCCACCTCTCTCTCTCTCTCTCTCTCTCTCTCTCCGTCTCTCTGTTTCTGATGCTCTCTTTGCCTTTCTCTCCCTCTCTCTCTTTCTCTCTCTCTCTCAGACATTATTTGTCCACACACACTCCCCTCCATCCATGTGAAGGGCCGTGAAGACAGAGAGAGACACAAGGTGTATTGAGGATCCCGCGCTTATGATTCCAGACATCCTGTTCAGGACTGATATCGACATGCTTTTACTAATTATGGGATATATTGAGTATTACTTGAAGCGCTGTGTCATACAGGGTATTATAGAAGAGCGTAGCGTAGAGAAACCCAGAGGGTTGAATGGACATTTGGGCCTAAATCTCAAAGCTAAAAAGTTTCCTGAAAGTTTGTTATTCTTATTCCAGGATTTTTTATGTGCTTGCATGCTGCACAACACGATGCACACAAACACACGCGCGCACACACACCTCACACACACACATGTACACACACACACACACACGTACACACACTTCTGAGGGAGAGTCCTCGGCAACTGGCAGTGGACTTCGTGTTATTTTATTTTATCTTATTGGTCAGTACTTCATTAAAATTTGAAACCACCCTGAAGGATTAACCCTATACATATTAACCCTTTTTAAATATCACACATATCAAAGGTGGTGTAAATAAATAATGAGATATATATTTCTTTCTTGCCCCAGCAGAATCAATTAAGCGGGAGAAGCTAGAGATCTCAGGGCGACGTGTTGGCCAGACAAGGCCATGAGACAAGAGAGGAGAGAGAAGCAGGAGAGGAGAGGAGAGAGAAGCAGGAGAGGAGAGGACAGAGAAGCAGGAGAGGAGAGGAGAGAGAGAGGAGAGGAGAGGAGAGGAGAGGAGAGGAGAGGAGAGGAGATGAGGAGAGGAGAGGAGAGGAGAGGAGCTTACGTATAGTGAGACGTACGCTGCTCTACGCTGAAACGTGGGAGCGTATCGCATCTTCAAGATGCATCGTATCGCACATCGTGTTATCGACCGCCAAGAGGAGGGGTAGAGATTAGGACTTCAGATAAAGTGTGTAGTAGTCAGATTTTCCAGTTATCAGTTGTTCATCCCACAGACGTCCTGAGCCATTTATTAACAATACAGACAAACAGACAGACAAACACAGACATATGTACGCACACATGCATGCACTTTCCAAATGTTCAGTTTGATCTGCAATGTGAGCCTGCTCTTAACTGATCCGGATATTGACAACGTGGTTGGTTGTAAATTGCCTGGGTGGTAGTAATGTAGCAATCAAGCCCCTCTTAAGTTTTCTCTCACTCTCTCTCTCTTTCATTTCTCTCTCATTGCCCACCCCCCCCCTCTCTCTCTCTGTCCCTCCCTCTATCTGACCCTCTCTCTTTCACTCTCTCTCTCTCTCTCTCTCTGCCCAACATTAAACGGGCAGGATGAAAGATATGGAGTCTTCTTTATTAATTTTAAATATGCATGATGTTTCTGAGAAAAGTGCAGCACGGCATCCGGAATGTCCAAAAGCTCCAGTACTTACTCTCACTCTCTCTTTTTCCTGCTTTTTCAAGACATTGTAAATAATTGAAAACAGAGTAGAGGGAGGGAGGAGAGAGAACACAGAGATTCCAGCACATTCCACACAAACACATCCTTATTAGTGACCCTGGGTGCCCTGGGAAATCAAACTAGTCACATGTCACACTGGTCTCTCTGTCTGTCGTTCTCCCTGTTTCTCTCTCTGTCTCTGTCTCTCTGTACTGTGTGTGTGAGTGTCTCTCTGTCTCTGTACTGTGTGTGTGAGTGTCTCTCTCTCTCTCTCTCTCTCTCTCTCTCCTCTCTCTCTCTCTCTCTCCTCCTCGCTTGCTCTCTTCATCTCTCTCTTAGAGCTGGGCCTAGAGGGACACTTCGTCCTAATTCACACACACAGAA